>VSMD01136948.1:0-13795 GCA_008750895.1 Mirza zaza | reverse complement strand
CGAGGTGGGCGGATCGTTTGAACTCAGGAGTTCGAGACCAGCCTGAGCAAGAGCGAGACCCCATCTCTACTATAAATAGAAAGAAATTAATTGGCCAGCTAATATATATAGACAAAATTAGCCGGGCATGGTGGCACATGCCTGTAGTCCCAGCTACTTGGGAGGCTGAGGCAGCAGGATTGCTTGAGCCCAGGAGTTTGAGGTTGCTGTGAGCTAGGCTGACACCATGGCACTCACTCTAGCCTGGGCAATAAAGTGAGACTCTGTCTCAAAAAAAAAAAAAAAAAAAAAAAGAAGAAAAGAAGAAGAAGAAAAGAAGAAATAATTACATTTTAACTGAAACTCTTCTTGTCTGATTAATTTTAAGACCTTATTTATAGAATGAAATACATTTCAGTAATTAAAAAAAAATTGATGGCATCTGAAAAGGGTTGTGGAAAACTTTTGGTTATGTATGCCCATGAAATCACATATATGGCCACTTGACTGACTTTTGAAAGTAAGTTTAGCTGAAGCAACTTTCATAAGTCAGAAATTCTGGTGTACAAAAAATATTGCTTTCTCTGTTTCCCTCAAATTCAACTTTCTACCTTGAGTCCTATTTCTGTAGCCTTCTCTAATGGTGGCACAAGTTCCTCAGTGATTTCTCAGTCATTTAAAAATTAAAGTCAGCCAAATTCAAGAATCAGCAGAGCCTAACTAAAATATGGCAGCATTGGTAGAAAGAGGAAATAAGCAGTTTATTAAATATTTTATTCCAAAATCTTTATATTGCTCACTTAAGTTAAGGCTTTTAAGCTTAAAATTAACAACATAAAGTTCTAGGTTTTAGTTCCTCCTCCTTTCTCCAACAGAGAAAATCAGCCTTATGTTTCCTAGATAAGTGTAGCAACTATTGTAATGTTAAGGCAAATGCAAGATAAAGTCCACATTTTTCACAGTATTTGTGTTGTGAAAGCATGCCCCAGACTTCTACTCCTCCCCTGACCTCCTGGGGAAGAGACTAAGGCTTCTGCTGGCTTTACCACAGGCTCATAAGGATGGAAGAATCTGTGTTCCACTGTCAGTGGCATCTTCCCAGAACTTAAGCCTGCTTTGTCTCACATAGGCCAGAGTCAAGTTCCCTCCTGGACTTTCCTCCCCTGACCTCCTTCCTGCCCCTGCACTCAGAGCCCACACCCCATTCCCTCATTCCCTCTAACCTAGGTCCAACACCTTGCTTCACCTCCTTCTGCATCAAGATTCCCATAGATCCATTCCTTATTTTCTAAAAGTTATTATTATTTAACAGATTTTTATTCTATAACCCTTTTTCTATCTGACTTTGGGGTATATTGCCAAGTTTCCCATCTTATTTCTCCTGGTTATGATACCTCTGACAAAGAATGCTATTGGGATGCACACTGCAATTAGCTGTTGATGTATCTTTCTCTTCCACTAGATGGTGAGTTCCTTAAAGGTAGAGACCATATCTGACTCATCTTAGCATTCTGGACAAAGCCTAATTATATAGTAGGTGCTCAATGCATGTGCAGTGAATACTTAATAAATGCATTTCTCCTAATAAAGAATGCCAGACATCCTTTTAAAAGGGTCATCTGCTTATAGTGCATATACTCAAGGTAAAAGCCAAAGGCAATTTCTAGTCATCTAAATAATTTATCATTCATTACTGATTTGCTAGTAAAAGAAAATATTGCTTAATTTTCTTCCAAGCAATGATTCAAAGCTTGCAGATCAGGAGACTACGGACTCCTACAATAAGAGAAGAGTTAAGCTTTCTGTTTGAGTCTGTCAGCAGCTACTGATTTATTAATATCACAATAGAGCTGCAACAGTACTGTTTCCTGTTATACTCCTAGTTTTTTCCTATATCATCTGAGATTGAACTATATAATGGGTATTATGAATTAAATTCTCCACTTGCATTGCATCTGTTACCATACTGCATAGAACTCAAAATGGAGAAAATAGCAGCATGTCACAAACTCTCGGTCTTCTACCCAATGTTTGCATTTTGATTTCATTGAAGGAATTCCAAGCACTTTGTGGGTTTATAGATCCCCTTAAAATTCTTTGAGTTATGTATTAACCTCAACTTGAAGTTGAATAAACTAACACTTGTTTCAAGAGGAATTTATCCAGTGTTATATATGGTAGGTAGAACAGAAAGAAACAGCTTCTGAATTATTTTATTTGTTACCTATATCATTCTGTCTGATTACAGGGTGTTTTGAAAGTATCAACTTGTGCTGTTGATAAAGCTTGTGGTAGAAAGAATTTTTAGAATTAAAAATAGGCTTAAGCCAAGTTTCTGAATATAGTTTTTTAGAAGGCAAAAGAACAACTAGACTCTCACCAGCTCCAAAATTATAAAAGCTATGAGAATTATTGCAAATACTTAGAGGTCATATTTCTCACTGTGTTTTTTTCTTTCACATTTAAATATTCACTGAATGCTGATTCACTTATTCTTACTCCCTGAAATTACAAAGAGCTGTGACTCAATGCCAAACCCAAACTAATATCAACTTTAACTGATAATGTCTTGTTAAATATGCTTAGCAAAACATTATCCATATTCCAAATGTTAATAAATATCAACTGACCTTTACTAGGGCAAAGTTCAAGATAATAATGTTACATATTAATGCTTTTCTTCCACTAATGAACAGACACTAGTTTTCACCCACTAAATAACATTACTCAGAGCTGGAACTTTAGTTACATGTTTAAGAATTTTGAGACATGTCAAGAAAACAAACAGAAACAATTGATATCTGTGTAGCCATTAACAATTTTGATGTTTTCCCAATATTTAACCCTCAAAAAATGCAGTCCTATTATTCACAATATCTGACTTGACTATTAGGACGTGTCTAATTTGACCATGCCCGCTGGCAAGGATGTTCAGTCTTTTCTCTCAGAACATCACAAGCCACATGGATATAATAGAGTTTAGTGATTCAGAGACTGGGCTTTAATTCTAGCTCATTATTTTATTAGCAACGTTGGTTCTGATCAAGTTGTTTAATTTCTCTAAGCCCTATTTTCCTAACTTGTAAAATGGGGTTAAGAATCTTTGTTCTTCTGTGAGAACTAAATCAAATAATATAAATAAAAGGCTTAGTGTAGGGATAATTACTGCTCAATAAATGATATTTAGAAAGACACTTTTATTGAGGGTAAATATTCAGAATGTGATTCTCATCCAGCTTCCTCTAGAGTGAAAGCATGACAATGTTTGGTGTCGGCTTGATAAACCAAGAGTAGGGCACATATTCAATAAATGATTTGACAATAATCATCATCGAGTAGACAAGGTCAATATCAGAAGATAGATGACAGGCGTGGGAAACTATAAGGAGAAAGTGGGTTTTTTTAATATCCAAGAATATTTTTTTTTTGAGACAGAGTCTCACTCTGTTGCCCGGGCTAGAGTGCCATGGCATCAGCCTGGCTCACAGCAACCTCAAACTCATGGGCTCAAGCAATCCTCCTACCTCAGACTCCCAAGTAGCTGGGACTACAGGCATGCGCCACATGCCCAGCTAATCTTTTCTATATATTTTTAGTGAGGCAATTAATTTATTTCTATATTTTTTTAGTAGAGACGGGGTCTCGCTCTTGCTCAGGCTGGTTTCAAACTCCTGACCTTGATCGATCCACCCGCCTCAGCCTCCCAGAGTGCTAGGATTACAGGCATGAGCCACTGCACCCAGCCAAACCAAACCCAAGAAGATTTTAATCCAAGAAATTTTAGGTGAAGACAGTCATTTTATGCCAGAACAAATATTTATTGGGAACCTTTATATGCAAGGCCAGACACCATAAGAGACATATCGAAATTTATTCAGTAAATATTTATTGTGTGTGTATACTATGTGTCAGGCACTGCTCTAATGCTTGAGTAGGAGCAGAGAGTAACAGAGCCAAATTTTCTGTCCTTATGGAGTTTACCTTCTAGCATAAGAAATATTAAATACAAAGATATTATTCCTTTTTAAGGCATTCACTATCTCTTTAAAGAGACATGAAGATTCGTATTTAAAAAGTGTAAAATAGCAAATAACAACAATAATTGCAATAAAGGATACAAGAAATGTCACTAGGAGACTAGATTGGTCAGAAGGAACTTACGGTGACCAAGAAACCTGGATTTGAATCCAAGTTCTGACAGCATCTTTGGACCTTGGGACAATAAAGCATTTTAATAGAGTCTCATATTCTCTTCTGTAAAATGAGCATAGTAATAGTTACTTAATAAGGTTGTTCTGATGAGTAAATGAGCTTACAAGTGTCAATCCTTTCCTAGAGTGACATGGATACATGAATGTCTTCACCGAGGAGGAGACTTGACCAGTGCCTCAAAGGATTTGGCTAGACAGAGAAGAAGAGAAAGTGCATCCTAGGCCGAGGAAGAAGCTTGATGAAAGAGCTGTGTGACTGGCACAAGGATAATTTGGAGGAAAGTGAGTTGAACAATTTAGCTACCACAGAGAGTTCATGTAGATAAGGAGATAGAGAAACACCTCTAATAATAGGTGATCCTTGGATGACTCACACAGGAATTTCTGAGAGTTAGAATAGCTCTCATGCATATGTAGACATTGAAACGCAGCATAATTAAGTGAATCACCCAAGGTTATATCATTAACAGTGAAAGTAGAATCCCAATATCCATCTGGCTCCCTGTCTCCTTGATGGCCTGGCCAGTGGTGAAGACAATATCTTAAAATCCTCCTCATCAATTCATATCTGAATTGCCTGTAAGGCATTTTTTATAATATACAACAGATATGCTATCCAGCCCTCTAGTTTAAGTGTTGCATTTATGGCAAGAAAAAGCAATTCTGAAACAACCAAGGGGAATGAAAAACAAGGGGCTATTTCTCAAAAATAAGATGGTGCTTTGCAAAAATGAACTGACTTTATGATGCCATCTGGAAAATGCTTTTGTATTCCCGATACAGTGCACTGAGCATAACTTAAAGTTGACTAACCAGCTCTGAAATGGTCTCTTCTGCTTCCTCACATATGGATGTAGCCTACAGGAATAAACATTAGTCCTTGGACAGGACATCTGGTGTGATTCCTCAGCGATAAGGTGGGCAATTCTTGGGTGAATTTCAACAGAGCACATCAGCCTAAACTTTGGAAACTTTTCATGGTTCAATCTCCAGTCCCTGGTGATTGACCTTATTCAGAAAGAAACTAGTGCTCCCAAACCAAACTCTAATCACAGAGATTCTGTCTTCCCTCCCTCCTTCTTTCCTTCTCTTTTTCCTTCCCTCCCTCTCTCTTCCTTCCTTCTTTTGTTCCTTTCTTCCAACATTTTAAGAATGTCTGTGATGTATAATGCACTGTGGTATACTCAGGCAGAATTAAGAATTTCAAATTATTTGAACCCTAAGATGTTATATCATAGCCAGACTTCTTGCTGCTTAGGATGGCAGATGTTCCTCATAGTTTCTTTCAAAGGAACACAGTCTTTTTGCATAATTTATTGTAATTGGATATTGGAATTATGGACAGAGAAATTCTTCTCTTTTCTCAAATTTAGTAATAGAACCTAATTTTAACGTCAGTAGAAAAGATTTAGAATCTCATAAATGAAAAAAAAAAACCTTCATTAATTTGGTTACGAATTAAGCTGATGCTAACTTTGCTTTATAAAATGTTGCCAATAAAATAGTCTAACACTTACATAGAGTAACATTCAATTTGTTGAAGAGAACAAATTGCTTTCAAACAATTAAAAACACCAATTTATGGATAGATAAGCAATGTTAAATACAAATCATTCTTTATTTATTGAAACAGCTTTCCAACTTCTTTGCTTGACAACATTTAATTAGTCTAACTTGAATTGCTTTATTTAACTGAAATTAATAGGACTAAGTTTCTTTTAAAAACTATTTTATCAAGACTGACTTTCCCATTTGGTCTATATTGTGATAATAAAATATGCTTTAATAAAACCATTTTTTTTCTGTCACATTTACAGTAATGGTCAACACATTCTATATTTATATGAGGACTGATTATTTGGTTTGTTACTGACGTGAACATTTTGCCTCATTTTAAATCTGACTGCCTTTTTGGGGGGTGGAAAAATATCCTTAGCTACTCCAAAGACAAGACAGAATGTACATCTAGTGAGTTTGGCTAATATCTCTCATAAAAATATTTGCTTGGGGAGAATGAAGGCCGAAATGCATATTTGAAATGAAATATTTGTTTTCTACTCTGTGGAACTATGGCTGATAAAAATGATGGCTTGGTCATAAGTCAGTTTATTATTATTTTAAAGGACCTAAATAAAGGGGAAGTAGAAATTCTATACCTTTTGAGATCAAACAAAATTGTTTTAACCCTGACTCCACTATACACTATATCTTTGATCCTTGAGTCTATAAACTTCTCCAATTCCCATTGGAGTGTAAAATGCAGATAATAACATTCATTCAGCAATTGTTAGGTCACATATATTGAATACTTAATATGTGCCAGGTACTGTTTTAGGGGCTTTATACATATTAATCCATTTACTCCAACAATCAAGCCTATGAGGTCAATATTTTTATAACTCCATTTTACAGATGATGAAACTAAGTCACATAGAGGTTAACCAATTTGCCCAACGTCACACAGTGGTGAGCGGGGGTGCCTGGGTTCTAACACAGAAAGTCCAATGCCAGACTTCACTTTCTAAGTAGTTCTGGAAGTTGAAGTGAAGATTGAAGTGGTGAACCTATATAAAGGATTAGCATGTGACCTCACACAGGGTAAAAACTCATTAAGTGGATTTTTCTTAGGTTTCTGACTACTTCTCAGCCATCAAGATACTGGAGTGTCAGAGTCGTATCTCTGGCCCTTCCCTTCTCTGTGCACATTTCTGTGTACCCTCCTTCATGACCAAGTCTGGCTCCCAGTTCTCCATCTCCAACCTTGTCATTTCCCAGCATTTTAGATTCATACTTCCCATTGCCTGCTTGTCATTTTTATATCATCTCTAACAGGCAACTCAAATGTATGCTGCCCAAAACAGCACACTTGATTTTTTTCCTTCAAATCTGCTTTTCCCCTCAGCCTTCCGCATATCAGAAAATGGCACCACCATCAGCCCTTTTGCTCATGATAAAAATCTAAGATTTATGCTCCTACGTCAAATCCTTCTGCGAGTCTTGCAGATTCTACCTCTACTTTTCTCAATTTGCACTTACATAGCCTAGTCAAAAACCACCATCCCTCTTGTTTAACTACTCTAACAGTCTCTAACAAGTCTCGTAGCTGCCTCTCTGGCTTTCCACATAAATCATTCTGCCCAGAAACCATGTGTTCATTTTAAAATATAACTCAGCTCAAGTTGCCCCCTCCTTCAAACCCTCAAATAGTTTACCACTGTACTTAAATGAAACTCAAACTACCATAGTTCACAAATCCACTTAAGGTCTGGCCCCTGCCAGTGCTGCTAGCCTCATTCCAACCACTTCTTTCCCATCCACTATCTTCAGCCACTCAGAATATGTCTGCCTGGGTCTCAGATTCTCAGACTCATTTCTGTTTTTGGACCTTTGCCCAGCTTTTCCCCTTTTGGAAATGTGTTTTCTCTGATCATACAAAGGCTGGCTCTTTTATGTCAGTTTCCAATTCAAATGTCACCTCCACAGAGAGTTTTCCCAACCACCCAATTTAAAGTAGCTCTTTCACTTCATCCCTTTAAATTCTCTACACTGAACTGTTTATGACCTGATATTGGCTTTTATTGTCTGCCCCCTTTTTCCAATAACAACAACACATACACACACATGCATGTACATATGAATGCCTAAAAGTGAAAGTTTCATGAGAATGAGATTCTTACCTTTGCTATTGCTGCTCTGATTATTACACTTAGTGTATAGTGGCCAATAACACATACTTATTGAATTAATGAATGAATTAAATTATAGTTGCTGTTATTAATGATCCTTCTGAAGGTCAAGGGCCAAGTTGCAACTCCTATACATCTTACCATATTTTGTGACAGGACTAGATTTGGCCCAGTTAACTATACAAGATTTTAAAAGACAGAAAGGTACAAAAGGGAAAAACAACCTATTTGCAGAAGCTGAGCAGCCACTTAGACTGCTATACAGAATTCAGCACCTCATAAGAGCAGCCCTAAACTATAAGAGATACTAGGTAAACAATTAGCATCTGTATTCCAGCTTGAAGCAATGGTAATTCCCAAATCAATAAGAGCTTAGTGATGGAGAATTAGCAAAGATGGCATTGAGAAGTACACACAGGCAGACATGAATGACAGTCTTTGAGCAGGAGCCCGGCCATCTGACTAGGGTTCAGAAGTCAGCTTTCAAAGCCCAACCAAGAAATAGGAATGACAGGCACAAAGGGCAGAGCCTTATTTGTAGAAGTAATGGACACTAAATTTGCAGATAAATTTAAGAAACTCAAGCTCAAGGAACAAAGCAGGGTTCCACATACTAATATAAAGCACAAAGTAGGGATATAGCCTCAAAAGTCAAAAAGACCTCCTGAATAGACCAATAATGAGCAATGAGATTGAAGCAATAGTAAAAAAGCTTCCAATAAAAAAGCTCCAGACCAGATGGATTCACAGCTGAACTTTACCAGACCTACAAAAAACATCTGGTACCCATACTGCAGAAATTATTCTATAATATCGAGAAGGAGGGAATCCTCCCCAACTCTTTCTATGAAGCCAGTATCACCTTGATACCAAAGTCAGGAAAGGGCACTACAAAAAAGAAAACTACAGACCAGTATCCCTTATCAGTATAGATGCAAAAATCCTCAATAAAATATTAGCCAACTGAACCAGCCCATCAAAAATAATACACCATGACAAAGTGGGCTTCATCCCAGGGATGCAAGGATGGTTTGACATACAGAAATCAATAAATGTGATTGACCACATAAATAGAAGCAAAAAAAAAAAAAAAGACCATATGATCATTTCAATAGATGCAGAAAAAGCATTTGACAAAATTCTTCACCCTTTCATGATAAAAGCCCTCAACAAACTAGGCATAGAAAAAACATAACTCAAAATTATAAAAGCCATATATGACAAACCCATAGTCAACATCATACTGAATGGGGGAAAGTTGAAAGCATTCCCACTAAGAACTGGAACAAGACCAGAGTGCCCACTGTCACCACTTCTATTCAACATAGTGCTGGAAGTCCTAGTCAGAGCAATCAGGCAAGAGAAATAAATAAAGGATATTCAAATCAGGAAAGAGAAGGTTAAACTATTGTTTTTTTCTGACAATATAATTTTATGTCTAGAAAACCCCAAAGAATCTACCAAGAGACTCCTGGAATTGATAAATAAATCTGGTGAAGTCTCAGGTTACAAAATCAACGTACACAAATTAGTAGCATTCCTATACACCCATAATAGTCGAGTGTCAAATCAAAGACTCAATACCATTCACAATAGCCACAAAGAAAATAAAATACCTAAGAATATACTTAACCAAGGAGGTGAAAGATCTCTACAAAGAGAACTATGAAACACCGAGGAAAGAAATTGCTGATGACACAAACAAATGGAAAAATGTATCATGCTCATGGATCAATAGAATCAACATTGTTAAAATGTCCAAACTACCCAAAGTGATTTACAGATTCAATGCAATCCCCATCAAAACACCAACATCATATTTCACAGATCTAGAAAAAATTATTCTAAGCTTTGTTTGGAACCAGAAAATAGCCTGACTAGCCAAAGCAATCGTAAGCAAAAAGAACAAATCTAGAAACATCACATTATCAGACTTCAAACTATACTACACAACAAGCCCATAGTAACCAAAACAACATGGTATTGACACAGAAATAGAGACAAAGACCAATGGAACAGAACAGAGAACCCAGATATAAAACTATACACATACAGCCAAGCGGTCTTTGACAAAGCAGACAACAATATACACTGAGGGAAAGAAGCCTTATTCAATAAATGGTGGTGGGAGAATTGGATAGCCACATGCAGAAGAATGAAACAGGTTCCATAACTCTCACCACTCACAAAAATTAATTCAAGATGGATAAAAGACTTAAATTTAAGGCATGAAACCATAAG
The DNA here is from genome assembly GCA_008750895.1 of Mirza zaza. Classification (NCBI taxonomy): domain Eukaryota; kingdom Metazoa; phylum Chordata; class Mammalia; order Primates; family Cheirogaleidae; genus Mirza; species Mirza zaza. The sequence goes on along the minus strand of VSMD01136948.1, from coordinate 3,678 downwards.
AATGATAGAAGAAAATGTTGAAAAACTCTTCTAGACATCTGCCTAAGTAAAGAATTTATGAAGACGACCCAATAGCAATCACAGCAACAACAAATAAATGTGACTTGATTAAGTCAAGGAGATTCTACACAGCTAAGAAAATATGTAACAGAACAAATAGATAACCTACAAAATGAGAGAAAATATTCACAAGCTATACACCCAGGCTAATAAGCAGAATCTACAAAAACTCAAGCAAATCAGCAAGAAAAAACAAACATCCCCATTAAAAAGTAGGCAAAAGACATGAATGGAAGATTTCCAAAAGAAGATAGACAGATGGCCAATAGACACATGAAAAAATGCTCAGTGTAACTAATCATCAGGGAAATGCAAATCAAAACCACAATGAGATATTACCTTACCCCATTTAGAATGTCTTTTATGTAAAAGTCCAAAAACAAGAGATGCTGGTGTGGATGCAGAGAGAAAGGAACACTTATACACTGTTGGTGGAACTACAAATTAGTACAACCTCTATGGAAAACAGTGTGAAGATTCCTCAAAGAACTAAATATAGACCTACCATTTGATTTGGCAATCCCACTACTGGGTATTTACACAGAGGAAAAGAAATCATTTTATCAAATAGATACCTGCACTCAAATGTTTCTAGCGGCACTGTTCACAATTACAAGGATGTGGAATCAACCCAAGGGCTCATTAATTCATGAGTGGATTAACAAAATATGGTATATAGACACTGTGGAATAGTACTTAGCCATGAAGAAAGATGAATTAAGGCCTTTTATGGCAATTTGGATGGAACTAGAGACCATTATCCTAAGTGAAATACCTAAAGAATGGAAAAACAGACACCACAAGTACTCATTATTAAGTTGGAACTAACTGATGAGCACACATGTGCACAGAGGGAAGTAAAACTCAGTGGAAATCAAGCAGTGGGGAGAATTGAGAAGGGGAGGGGCAAAAACCTACCTAACACGTACAATGAACACTCTCCAGGTGATGAGCAGGCACATTTATGATCCTGACTTAAGCATAACAAAAGCAATGCATGCAACCAAAACCATTTGTGCCCTTGTAATATTTTGACTTAATAATAATAATAATAATAATAAAAAGAGTCAAGCAGAAGCAGGGTTGGACAGGCTGCAGGTGACTTGATGCTGGGTCTCAGGCTAAAGTGGCGGGAAGGAGGTGAGGCTGTGTTCCGAGCAGCGGGCCGTGCAGTGAGATGGGAGGGCTTATCAATTGCCTTTCACTGCATCATAACACTGTCAGATATAAGACCCGAAAGCCCATCTTTCTGCCTGCTGCTCTCGATCAATATGATAGATCTTTCCCTCAGAGGCCTGTCTGAATCCTATTATTCTGCCTACACGCATGTGGAGCTAAATTAATGATGATGACTCACGGGCTTCAGAGCATCTGTAAACTGTTATTATCACCATCCACACCAACACTTTATTGATCTCCTCTATTAGGCCTTGACTCAGTTTATGACTGGCATTTTTTAGGAAGCCAGTAGATTAACCTTCTCTTTCCTCTCTACCAACAGTCAGGGTGAAGGTAGACCCAATCAGGAGTGGTCTGCCTCTGGCTAAACACTAGACCAGGGACCACAATTATTAGAGCTCATGTAGATTTAAGTACATGTGTTAAAAACCACAACACTCTTGATATTCTTTCCTTGAGGCTCGGGGTAAAAAGGAGTTTGCTTGGAGATAACTTCATCACACTGGTAGATGAACTGAATTTACCAAACAGTTAAAATAAAAATGACAACTAATTATGAATCGAGAAGAACAAATTTAGGTTTGACCATGGATGGCTCTTCGTGCACAGATTGCTCAACATTCTGTAATCAAGGATGATTAGAAAAATATTTCAGTCCTGCTATTTTGATCTGATGTAACCTTTATTTTGATGTTTTCTTGTGGGGTTGGCAGGAGGCTGCCTCCCTCTGTAGTGACTCAGTGCCTAGTTATTATAATTTCAATCAAGCTGTTGGTGTCCTTTCTTCAGACTTGTACATCCCCTTCCTCACACTGGCCTATTCAGGGCCTAAATCAGAATCTGGCACATGGTGAACACTCAAGAAATAGACATGGAAAGAGGGAATGAGTGCTCTTTCCTTAGGAGCGTTAACCCTCTGCTACTGATACATGGGACTGCCATGATCATAGGTGTGGCCTAGAGGTTTCTGAGCATCGTAGAATGGAGGTGGTCTGATTACTGCAGTACTGGAAAATTTTGACAAGCAAATCTTTAATAACCATGAATAAAACATGAGTTCAGGCCAGGCATGGTGGCTCACGCCTGTAATCCTAGCACTCTGGGAGGCCAAGGCAGGCGGATGGTTCAAGGTCAGGAGTTTGAAACCAGCCTGAGAAAGAGTGAGACCCCCATCTCTACTAAAAATAGAAAGAAATTAATTTGCCAACTAAAAATATATGTAGAAAAAGTTAGCCAGGCATGATGGTGCCTGCCTGTAGTCCCAGCTACTTGGGAGGCTAAGACAGAAGGATTGCTTGAGGCCAGGAGTTTGAGGTTGCTGTGAGCTAGGCTGACACCATGGCAATCTAGCCCGGGCAATACAGTGAGACTCTGCCTCCCAAAACAACAACAACAACAACAACAAAAAACACGAGTTCATTAATTCTGTGAGGCCCACATAAAGACACATGCATGTATTAATATAAATGCAGATAGTCATATAAGCATGAGTATTTAGGGAATGCATGCACACGTGTACAGTGTATGTACTACATGACTCATCCAAGTGGAGAGTGGGTAGCATTGTGTGAAGTTCATTCCTGTTTTGTCTTCCCTTCCACACAGCACAGAACTATTGGTTGTAACCCATTTCATAGGCAATGCTCTAGGGAAGGTAAGATAACTTTAAGCTCACTATTCTTTTTACCTACATTTCACTTCTTCTTGTTTTCAAACACCAAAACTCTGATCTATTCCCAAACATTCAATATTTGTGCAAACTTTTTGTTTGGAAGAGAACAAACTAGAAGGATTAAAGCAAATGTGGATATGAGAGGAAAATCTAGAATGCTTCCCCATTAGGGTCAATAAAAGGATTTGAAATGGATGAGGTCCCATTGGGGATGAATGCAACATCATCAGCAAACAAAGAGATCCCAGGAAGGAAAGATCTGAAAGTGGCTTCCAACCTAGACTTGATGTCCTTGTCCAGCCAATGTTCTACATAATTAAAATGTTGCCTCTTTATTTAAGAGATCATTTAAATATTTTCCACTTTTTAAATAAGCTCCAATGTATATGATAGACGTAGACACTATAACATTCAAAAAGGCTATTTTTCTCTGGAGACTTTTTTATGTTGTTAGATTTGAGATATGAATGGTAAGTAGGAAACTTCAGATGCTACCTCTATTTAAGCATCTGTTCAGTCAATATGTGATTACATACTATAATCTGCTTCAGCCACATTTGGTTCACTGTTAATCAAAAGCCAAAAATTCTGCCTCACACGATAAGCTTTTTCAGTGTCATAGTTTGAAGAAAGCATATGTAAATGATTATCAGGTGATAAACCTTTATGAAAGTTTCTGCTATAGAATGTCCATTTTATGAATTTTTATGATTCAAAGGTGTTAACCATTACAAAAGTAACCTGAAGAACAAGGGAAACTAGGAAAC
>VSMD01136947.1:0-37250 GCA_008750895.1 Mirza zaza | reverse complement strand
GGGGGGAGGAGTGTGCCGTTGGGACGCTGAGGGACAGACTGACGGAGACCAGGCAGACTCGTGAAGATCGAGAGGGACCCCGTAGCTGAGCTCGCGAGGCTTGGGCCAGGTGACAGCGTGAGGGGCCGCTGGCCAAACGTGTGTGGGAGGGAGAAGGAGAACCAGACCCCTGGCACCTGCAGCCTGGGAGGGCGGGACTCAAGGAGGGGGAGGGGCCTGGGGCCAAACACGGCCATGAGGACAAGCCAGAGGAGGCTGAGCACAGCCAGCCCTCCGTGCAACCTGGGGGTGGGTGTCAGACTCTGGCTGGTGGCCACCCAGCCATGCTCCCATCACCTTCAGATCCCACACTTCTTTGGAGCAGCTGCATAGGCTGAATCCTGATTGGTCTGAGTCAGCAATGGGAATTCATTTTTGACTTAAAGGTGAACATGTGACTCCATTGTCACATGAGACTCCAGGGGAAGTCTGCTAGGACATCTAAGAAACATTGTCCTGCTTGATTAAAAAAAAAAAGTAAGATCCTGGAAAAGAAAGTTCCCTTTTCTGCCCATCCCCTTCTCTTCCTAGTTAGGATGTGATTGTGTGGGATGTGATGTCTGGTGCCACAGCAGCCATTAGGATCCATGAGGAAAAGAGATGTGAAGAAATGCTAACCTAGAACCCATCCTGAAACAGCCCCACGGTGGACTTCTTGTTATAAGATGTAATTAAAGGAACTTTGCTGCTCCAGTCATGGAAGATGGCTTAATTGGGACAAGAGGAAAATGGGAATGAACCCTGAGGCAGGGGAGAAAATAGAGAGGGGGAAGAATAAGAAGGCCCGAAAAGGAGTCAAAATCCTGCAGGCGCAGGGCCTAGGGCGTAACAGGCCCCGCAAGTGTGAGTTGCTGTCTCTGCAAACAGTAGGTGCTCCTCGAAGGCTGCTCCTGTTCCCTGAGCACCTACTCTGTACCAGGCCCATCTCCAGGCCCTGGGCGTCTCCATTAGCTCGTCAGATCTGCACAACAGCCCGGGGGAGGCTTCGCCTGCTCCCCACCTCCCAGCTTCCCGGCCCCACACTCAGGACTTGGAAGTGCTGGGAGGACCCCTCAGACCCCGGTGAGCGCTGACTACGCCCCTCCACCTGCGCTTGCACACTCCCAGGAACAGGGCGCTCACTCTCTGAGGGCCCGGCTCCCAAGTTCTTTGTCCCGTGTGGCAAGTGCTTAGGACTCCCTGGGCCTCGTAGGCATCTGTAAACAGGCACTGGTCTCGGCCCTCCTCCCAGGCGGGTGGCGGGGACCCAGGAAAGACGAGGGAGCGCAGTGCCGGCCTCAGCTGGAGCTCGGTGAGCAGGAAGCAAGATTATCGGCCATTATATGCATCGTCGTGCCCAAGGCTGGCCCCGCGGTCTGTCCCAGTTTGGGAGCTGAGGTACCTGGAGTGTCCCCAGGTCCCCACCCAGGAGCTGGAGGAGGAGGAGGGAGGACCCGGCCTCCTGGGCCCCGCCCGCCACCTCTCCCTGAGCCCCGGCCCTGCCCGCCAGGCTGCCTGGTCTCTGAGGACCCATTGTTCCCACCTGGCTCTGCTCCAGGGCCCCGGCCCTGCCCAGATTCCCACTTCCCTCCAGGACCCGCCGCCCCCGGGCTCAGGCTGCCCCACGAGGCCCTGAACCCGGTGCCAGACCCGGCAGCAACCCGGCAGTGGGAACGGGAGCTCGAGCCCCAGCTCCGCCACTTCCCAGCTATGTGCCCTTGGGCGCTTCACCTCTCTGAGCCTCAGTTTCCCCCCTTGTTGAGTGGGGTGGCAGGGCCTTGAGGGGTGCAGTGAGGATTCTGGGAGCGTGGGGACGGCAGAGAGGCCCGCGTGTGCTGAGGCTCGGGGCACGCCAGCCCCTACCTCGGCTCCCCACGGGCCTGGAGGACAGAGCCCAGGACAGCAAATGCAGGGCCGGGCAGGGCAGAGCACTGGACGGGGAGTCCAAGGCCGGGGTCCAACCCCGCTGTGTGACCTCGGGCAGGCCGTGGGTGTCTCTGGGCCCCAGCATGAGGGAGAGCAGCAGCTGGGATCCTCCTTCCTCCCCTGGAAGCCAAGGGGCGGGGTGGAGCCAAGTTTTCTTTTCGTTTTTTTATTTTCAGCACAAAGGGCTTGAATGAAAACCAGCTGCAGAGACAGAGAATCCCATTGTGAAGGCGCGGGGACTCCCGGCAGGCGGAAGAGGCAGCGTCCTGGGTGTTGGGCCGGGTAAACAGAGGCAGGCCGGGGGCTTGGCCAGGGACACAGCTGGGACCCAGGGGCTCCGCTCGGCACCTCCTGCTCGCTCTCGGTCTCTGTGTGCGAGGAAGCCGGGCGCCTCCCCAGCCTCGCCGCCATCTGCAGAGCGGTCCCGCAGCAGCGCCCCTAGGGAAGGCCAGGTGTGGGGCTGCGGCCTCGGCCCCCCGGTCCGATAGGCCGCCTCTGATCCGCCTCTGCCGCTCCCTGACTGCGGGACGTGGGGCAAACCGTTTTGCCCCCCTGTGCCTCAGTTTCTCCGTCTGTGAAATGGAAATGATAATAGTTCTGGGCTGTCGAGTAGATGAACCGAAAGGCTCAGCACAGAGCCTGGAGCACAGTGAACACGCACAGCTATCCGCGCTGCCTTTCCTCTTGCTACTGCTGCCCCAGGAGCTCACCCTGCAAGGCCCGTCTCCGCGAGGCCTGGTCCCCAGGCGGCTCCCTTCGGCAGTTCCGCACGGGTCCCTCGAGCGCCCGCCACGGCCAGTCTGGGCGGGGCCGAGGTTCGAGGAGGAGGAAGACCTGGAACGGAGGACTCAGGTGTGACGGGCTCGGTACACAGTAGGCGCTCAGGGGTCCCGTGCACCCGACAGCTGGCCCCAAACCTGCTCTGTGCCGGACTCCCGGCGGCTCCGGGGTGCAGCCGTCGTGAGGGTCCCAGCCAGGGGCTCTGGCGGGGCGGGGAGACCGGCACGTGGAGCGGTGGCAGCTCCCCTGCTGGGGGGAGCCAGGAGGCCTCGGGAGCCAGGAGAGGTCAGGATGGGCTTCCTGGAGGAGGTGGCCACGGTAAAATAACATCTAGTCGGCATCGTTAATACGTGCCGGGCGCTGCCCTCTTCACAACAGCCCCCTGCAGAGTTTCCTCCTCGCGTGCCCATTCCGCAGGTGAGAGACTGAGACCAGAGAGGTCCAGGAGGCTGCCTGAGGTTGCACAGCAAAGGCCCAGTGGAGCTGAGCGTCAAGCCCATAGTACAACTGTCACCCCCCGCAGAGTGCTCCGGCGTCCAGCCTCTGCTCTGCCGGTTCCTCCTGCCCAGCCCACCCTGTCGCCAAGTCGCCTGGCAGGAACCGCCCGCACGGCTCCTCTGAAGCTCCCCACCCACGCCTCGGGCCCCCTGAAGCCCGGGGTGGGTGGGGGCAGGGTGACGCAGGGACACACTCCCCGTGGCAGAGCCTGGCTCTTACCCCTCCCGGTACCTCACTGCCGCTCGCTTGATTCTCTCGGCTCGGCGAGGTCTGCACAGGGCCGCGCCCACTTTCCAGAGGGAAAAACTGAGGCCGGGAGGCCTGCGTGATTCCAGACCCTGCACCGCCTCCTCCCCGCTCTGCTAAAGGAGCGAAGGGAACAGCCTCGGTTTGCCCATCTGTGAAATAGGGGTGACACGGGCCTGCGTCTCAGGGGTGCGGGGAGGGTGGAGGAGGGGGTGTCCATGGGGCCTGGCCTGCGGGAAACCGTCTCGGGCGGAGGTATGGTTACCAACACTGCCAGGCCTGCGAACCTCCTGCGAGGAACCTGCCTGCCAGGGCCTCCGCGAGGGGCCTGAGCCTCCTCTCGCTCCAATCTTGGGGGGAAGGAAAATACCCCAGCTGCCCTGTGCCTGCGGCCGCGTGGGGTAACCTGACGCCCCTCGCCTGACGGCCCCCAGGCCTTTGTCTGCTCCTGCCCAGATTATTCCTCCAAACCGAAGCGGGGCTGGCAGGCGCTCAATGCTCGGCATTGTCCCGGCCCAGGCCCCCCGGGCCTCATCCTTCCTCCAGCTGGGGATCCGGCCCCCAGGAGGCTTCTCAGGGGAAACCAGAAACCCAGCAGGGCCCACTAGGGTGGCCTCCCGAGCGCCGGGTCCCGGGCTAAGGCTCTGGCTTGTCACCTCTTCACGCCTTCGCAGCCTCCCTGTGCAGAGGGGCTCGAGCTTTGCCCATTTTCCAGATGGAGACACTGAGGCCTGGGAAGTCAAGTCATCGCTCAAGTTCATGCAGCGGCAGTGGCAGAGCTCAGATCAGGCTGAACCAGGATCTGTCCGCAGGAGGGGAGGCCTGGGTACCCTGCGCCCTCAGCTGGAGCCAGGAGCCAGGGGGCGTCTAGCGGGAGAGAGATGAAGGAAACCTGCACCAGGGGCAGGAGAGGTCGCGGCTAAGGATTTTGCCCTGAGTTCAAGTCCAGCTCCGTCCCGTGCCTTGCGCGAAGACCTGCTCCCCTCTGAGCTTTGCTTTCCTGAACAGTAAGAGGAGGGAGCAGCGGCTCCTTCTGCACGGGCTGGGAGAAGACTCGGGCCCTCAGGTATGCGAAACGCTTCACAGGTAGTGAGCGCTCCATCTACAGGAGCTTAAAATCCCAACTGCACCCTCGGTGAGGAGGGACCTGGCTCCCGCCTGCAGGTCTGACTCTGAAACCCCGAGGACGTGGGGCTTCAATGGGGCCCTATATTTGGGGGGGCGGGGACACTCCTTGGAGAACACCCCCTCCTGGGAGTTCTCTCTTCCCTGCCTCAGTTTCTCCACCTGGGGTGGAGGGGACACTCCAGGCTCCTGCCCTGCCCTGCTTACAGGGAATACTTGTGGGGCTTATCTTGTCGGGTTTTCCCCACATCTACACTCGCAACTACTCGATCTGTGACTTGTCCCACGTGTCTAAATGCAGTCGCTCTGTGTGCACCGTCTTGATCTGGCCTACGGGCCTCTTTTCCGCTTTCCCTTTTCTGCAAGAGCCTGTTTCCCCGTGTTGGAAGCCGAGAATGGGTTCTTACACGTTTTTCTGTAAGAATGAAAATCCTCTCCAGACTGCGTCTGCCTGGACGAGGCACCGGCGTGTCTGCCGCTTCCTCTACGCGTCGGGACCCCGCCGGACGCCTCTTCCTCATCTGCGTCTCTCGTCCCAGAACCCCACGCCACACAAGGCCTCGGACACCGATTCTCGCAACGGCCGAAAGGCGGCGAAAACAGCCCAAATGCCCATCAGTCGGCGAATGGTTAAGCGAAATGCGTTCCACCCAGGCAATAGAACGGTGTTTGGCCATTATTTAAAAATGAAGTTCTGGTGCACGCTGCAATGTGGAGGGACCTCGAAAACATCAGCCAATTGAAAGAAGCCAGACACGAAAGGTCACATGTTGTATGATTCCATTCACATGAAACATCCAGTGTAGACAAACCCGTGGAAACAGACACAGGCGGGCACTGGCGGGCGCTGGGGCAGGCGGGAACGGGAAGCGACTGTGTAGCAGGTACGTGTCTCCGTTAGGGTGATGGAAATGTTCTGGAACTGGACGGAGCTGATTGCTGTAGACCATTGTGAGTGAGCTAAACGTCACTGAATTGTTCACTCTAACGTGGTCAGTTTAACTGATGGCTCATTAAAATGGTTACTTTTATGTTATGTGAATTTTACCTCAATTTAAAAACGCATGAAACATACACGTGTATATTCCTCCTCCTTTTTGAAACAAAGGTCGAATACTCTGTACGATTTCCTGTGAACTTTTCAATTAGAAATGAATTCCAGAGGAAAGAATACTTGTACTGTAACATACAATAATTAGAGGCGAACAAACAAACACGCCGCCTGGCAGAGCTGCGATTCGTGGTGGCTGCGTGACACTCCGCGGTGTGGACGGCACAGAGCCGAGTCTGGCGTGTTTATTTTGGTTCTTTTTCCCCCTCGAAACACATGCAGGCACTACACACTTCACACGCAAGGTTTTATTCTGCCCTTACCCCAACCCTACATTTCCCCCCATTTTTCAGATGAGAAAACTGAGGCCCAAAGAGGAGAAAGCCAGGAGGTGTCTGAGCCAGAACTCAGACCAGGCCCGCTGGACCCCCAGAGCCACTCGGGCCTGGGCTCCCTGCTTGCTGGGCACTCGGCAGGGAGCGAGACTGGCAGAGGCACCTGCCCTCGGGGAGCTGCCGTCCTAGAGACAGACAGGAAGCAGGACTAATCGGGGACTGTGGCCAGCTCCCAGACGTGGGCGTTGCAAGGAGAAGTGAAGGAGAAGCAGGCGCTCAGGGAGGAGGGGAGGGAGCCAGGGCCGGACAGAACGGCAGGTGCGAAGGGCTGGAGGGCTGGGCGTGGCTGGGACGTGAAGGGAAAGCGCCAGGCCAGGCCCCAAAGGGCTCGTAGCTGGCTGGGGGGCTGGGCTTCATTCAGAGAGTAATAAATAGGTGTTTAACTAGGCTGAAGACGGAGGGAAGAGCATCCCAGACAGAGGGAACAGCACCTCGATAGCCCTGTGCCAGGAGGCAGCTGGATGAGGTCGAGTTTCTAAAGGGAGGCCTGGCTGGGCAGAAAGAGCCCACTGTGTGCTGAGCCGGGGCCGACAGCGGCCATGCCCAAGCCAGGAACACGCCCCGCCTGGGCCGGCACGCGGTCGCTCCCGGCAAGGACCGCTGCTGCTGCCCTGGAGGTTTTGTTGGTGAGGTTCCCCCACCCACAAACTTTGCTGGGCCTCACCGGGAGCCAATAGAGTAATAAGCATATTTAGAATAGAAATAAAGGAAATCCCAGACATTGTTATTCCCTTTGGAGAGACGAGGAAGTCTGAGCTCAGAGTGCAGAGAGGTGATCGACTTTGCGAGTCGTGCACAAGGAAGGAGGGTGCAGGCGGCTCCCAGCCAGCGCCAGCCAGGGGCCGGCCTTGCCCCCGCTGGGAGGGACCCCTGGGTGGGGCGGAGGGCGGCTGGGGACACAGAGGCAGGAGTGATGGGTGACAGAGGGGAGGGACAGGTAGGGGAGCAGCCGGAGGAGCGAGGGAGGCAGAGAGGGGCACAGGGAGGAGGAGGGGAGACATCAGCAGAGAGGAAGGAGAGAGAAGAGAGGGGACGGGGAGAGAGGGGAGAGGGCAGCGAGGGGCCCCCCGGTCTTGAACTCTGAGAATCTTGCAAAGGTTCCAACGTCTGATTGTAAAACACTGAGGCCCACTCATCCACCAAGCACAGGTTGAGCACCGACTGCATATCGCACGCCGACGCTGTTCCAGGCACTGGGCACCACGGTGCGCCACACCCCGCTGGCTGCTGGGACTGAGGCTCTGCGGGACGGTGCCCAGGGGTGCGTGACAAAGGGCTCGGGTGTCAGGAAGCCCCACTCCCAGGGTGGGCAGGGCCGGCTGCTGGGGCCCTCTCGGGGCCTCTGAGCGGGTGGGGGCTCCCAGCGGGGAGGGATGGGGTCTGGCATGGCTGCGTGGGGGGGCCTGAGTGGAAGTGGGGGCCCAGGCAGGAGGTGACTGCAGGGGTGCGGGCAGGGTGACGGGAATGGACCAGGCTGCGTCCCGGGGCCAGGGGTGGGCTATGAAGGAGCCCAAAGCCTGGAGCCTTCGGGTGGGACAGGGCCCTGTTTCTGCGACTCTCCTTCTTGGGCATCCACAACCCCCTCCGTGTGGCCCCGTGCCGCGCCACCCCAGCCTGCCTCGCTCAAGCTCCAGAGAGTTCCGGGACTGGGCGCTTCCTGCCACAGAAGGGCTTGCAGACGGAGAGGAAAAGAGGAGGGAGGGAGAGGGGCGGGAGGGAGGAGGAACCTGCACCCACCCGCCCCCCACACTCACCTTCCAGAAACTCCTTCCAGAATCGGGGGCAGAGGCTCTCCCCAGCGAGAAGGCCCGAGGGCCCATTGCCACTTTAGGAAACGCTGGAAGTAAGTGATTCATTTCTACCGGAAATGAGAAGAAAAAATGGTAAGAATAGCAGTCACTGCTCCTGTGGACCAGCAGCTTGCCAAGGGCTTCCCAGATATCATTAGTACTTCTATTTTTATGAATCGTGTATTTGGATTACAAAATTAAGAGGCTCATTGTAAAAAAAAAAAAAATGAGAGAGGAGGAGGAGGAGGAGGAAGAATTCTAACATCACGGAAATATTAACTCACTCCCCTCCCATCACACCTCCTCACTGCTGGGGAACACTCGGGCTGTGCCTGCCTCAGGGCCTTTGCACTTGTTCTCTCTTCGGGGAATGCTCTTACCTGAGAGCCAGCTACCTCCTCCCTGCTCACAGCGTGGCTTCCCTGCCCAAGCAGCAGCCCCGCGCCACACCTGTGATCTCTCTGCCCAGCACTCAGTGCTACCTGACATCATATCGGCCTCCTGTCGTCTGCCACTGATAGATTCTATCTGCCATCACAGGCTTCAATCATCTGCCCGTGATGGCAGAGATTTTGTCTGTTTTGTCCCCTGCCGTTTCCCCAATGCTCTGAACAACTCCTGGCGCACAGTAGGTGTTCAGTAAACATTGCATGAGTGAGTGAATAAACGCAGACACGTGCATGAGTGAAATGTGTCTCTCCCCGGCCACACCAGGAAGAGTCTTCTGAGAGCTGCGACGGGGTCCTCCTTGTGTCTGGCACGCAGTAGGCATTTGTGGAATGGACGGACGGACGGACGGACGGACGGAGATATATTGGAGATGGGCAGAGCCATCAGGAAATGAGAGGGAGCAAAGAAAAGAAAATAAACAAGGAGAACAAGAAAGAAAAGGAAACGTCATTGATCCAGGCTCCCCGAGTGCCTGGCCTGGCCTACGCCCTCCCCAAGTTTCAGCTCATTAAATGCTCCTTGGAAGGCCAAGGCGGGCGGATTGCTCGAGGTCAAGAGTTCGAAACCAGCCTGAGCGAGACCCCATATCTACTAAAAATAGAAAGAAATTAATTGACCAACTAAAAATATACATACAAAAAATTAGCCGGGCATGGTGGCGCATGCCTGTAGTCCCAGCTACTCGGGAGGCTGAGGCAGCAGGATTGCTTGAGCCCAGGAGTTTGAGGTTGCTGTGAGCTAGGCTGACGCCACTCTAGCCTGGGCAACAAAGTGAGACTCTGTCTCAAAAAATAAAATAAAATAAAAGCCCCTAACACCCCATGAAGGAGGCTCTCTTTTAAGACCATTTTCCAGATGAGAAAACTAAGGCTGAGCAAGAAGTACTTCTTCCCAGGGCCCATGGCCAGGAAGGGGCAAAGCAGGCCTGTGTGACTCCAAAGCCAGTGTTCCAAGCTGAGTGTGCCGGGTCCCTGCATGCCACCAGCATCGGCTGGGCACCTGCTGCGTGCCAGGCACAGGTGAGAGCTGGCCAGCAGGGACGTAGGCCTGGAGCTGTCGGGCTTTCGACATTCATGAGAGAAGCTGGGTGTCCATGTTTTTATGTGAAATCTCTTGCTATTCAAAGCTGGCAACCAAATCAAAATTTTAGAAAGCACTGTGCAGGCCAAAGAAGCACATCTGAGGGCTGCTTGCTCGAGACTTTCGGTCTAGGCTTGGGAACGAGGACATCATTGAGGATGGGGCAGGCAGAGAAGGCTTCCTGGAGGAGGCGGAAGAGGCTGGGCCGTGGGTCTGAGAGGAGGGGCCCTTGTGTGAGGAGAAGCAGGGAGGCCTTGGGTTGGGTCACCCCAGGCCACACTGGGGGCCAGGACAGGGCCACCCAAGGAGCCTTGGAAGAAGAGCCGCAGCAGGTCACTCCAGATTCTGCCCTCGTCCCCCCCACCACCACCACGCTTCCTGTCGGTGCCCCATTGGCCCTCTGGCATCTGAGCTGCCTGGGACGTGCAGAAGACGCTGTGTCCTTGTGACTTCCCATCAGAGCTGGCTGGGGGAGGTGTCGAGGGACCCTACAAGGCGGCTGGATGGACGGGTAACAGCACGTGCCTGAGAGCTTTTATCCACTGGTTGTCAGCGACAACACAGCCTCGAGCAGAGAATGTTGGAGAATCAAAACACAAATGTCCTGGCCTTAAAGGAAATCGCAACATTTAAGCTAAATGCCTATGGAATAAAATACTACATCAACCAGTCGACCATAAGGTGACTTTTTTTCTTAGTTGTGCACAAATTCTATTTAATGCAATATGTAGATACATTTTAATGTTTGGCGATTGAGCCTGGGTTTGAATCCCACTTCCCTTCACCACTTACTGGGCGGGAGACTCTGGGTAAGATATTAACCTCTCTGTGCCTCTGTTTCCTCATCTGTAAAGTGGGGTGGAGGAGGGAACCAATGTCTAGGGCTGCTGTGCGGCCTAAAGCAGGGGACGCCTGGTGAGCTCACAGAAAGCTCTCGGCGCAAAACAAGCGCTCAGTAAGTGGCGGTGATAATTAAGCTTATTGATTTAGTGACACAGCACTATTCCGAATCACATTATAAAACATAATGGATTCTGGAGACATCCGTAGGAACTTGCGTTTGGCTAAATATAACTATAGTTGTTGCATATAGAAAATTTAGATATACATATATATGCTCAGGTTAGTATGCACATGTATGCTTCTTTGCTCTGTCAGCTGAAAAAAACTAAAAGCAATGACACCCCAGTGGCAATGAGCACACCTGGCCCCCAGATTTTGGTTTCTAACACCATTCTCCAATAAAAGGAACCAAGGTTCCTTGGCCAATCCTAGGATTACGGCAGGAAATATACAAGATGAACCTGGAGCAACTTGTAGTGCCAGGAAGTGGGGACGTGCTCAGAGAAAACCACGTCCACGGGGTCTGCCAAAGGGGGCAGGCGCCAAGGGAAGGAGTCCCCACAGGCCAAAGTTGGAGCAATTTTGAGCAACAAAATAAATCATGTTGGATGATAACCAAAAATATAAACAAATATCCATGAGTCCATACTGATATAAATAAATGATTGAATAAATAAATAAATAGGGAAGAATAGATGAATCTCTCGTGCAGAAATTTCCAAATAATTTACGTAGCTACTCCACTGTAAAGGAGGGCACGTAGTCCTCGCTCCGAAGGTGTCGGCTGCACACAGTGGCTTCTTTCCAAAGCGTACGATACGGAAAGAGGAAAAAGGAAAAACCTGGGCCGGGCAACCAAGGTCAACGGCAGCAGTCGAAAGTCACATCGACGGTTCGTACCCTCAATACGCTGCAATGAAAAGGGCATGTCACCTCTGAGACCTTCCTCCCGAAAACCCATAGCCGCAGTCTCACCGTGAAAACCAGCAGACACGCTGCAGCAGAGGGGCAGCCTGCGAACACCAGACCCCGCTTCCCCAACTGCCATGGTCATCGAAAACAAGGGGAGTCTGAGAAACTGTCACAGACAAGAGGAGCCTAAGGGGACAGGGCACGTAAGTGTAAGGGGACATCCTGGACGGGACCCTGGAGCAGAGGAAGGACATTAGGTAAAAGCTGGGGGAACGTGAATGACTCGGACTTTAGCTGGCAATAATGCGCCCACCCTGGGGCGTGCACTGGCAACGCAAGGTGTCACTAACAGGGGGAACCGAGTGTGACGTACTGCCTTTTCCATTTTCCAACTCATCTAAAACTGCTTTATTTTAAGAGGACGTTAAGAATAATGTCTATTCCTTTTCTTTAAGGGAGGGAATGAGGAAGGGAATTCAGTTTCTTCTTCTTCTTTTTTTTTTTTTTTTTTTTTTGAGACAGTCTCACTCTGTCGCCCTGGGTAGAGTGCAGTGTCATCATCATAGCTCACAGCAACCTCCAACTCCTGGGCTCAAGCGATCTTCCTGCCTCAGCCTCCCCAGTAGCTGGGACTACAGGTGCGAGCCATTCACCTGGCTAATTTTTCTGTTTTTAGCAGAGGCGGGGTCTCGTTCTTGCTCAGTCTGGTCTTGAACTCCTGGACTCAAGCGATCCTCCCGCCTCAGCCCCCCAGGGTGCTAGATAATGTCTATTCTTAGCGACTGGATTCTTTCTCCAATATGCTTTTGCCCACTCGCTCGCAGTTCATGGAATGACTTTTTCACACCTGGCCGGTGCATCTTGCACGCCGGAGTCTCTGTCCCTCCGCCTGTCGCTCCGTGGATCCCAATCTCGGGTTTCCAGATCCCGGTGGCTTCACCTCTGCGTCGGTGGGACGCGCCCCTTCGTGAACCCCGCTCTGTGCTGGGATCGCGTCTTGAGCCGAAGGGCCCATTCTCCTGACACTGGGGTAGTCGTTTGGCTGATCGATCCTAGAGAAGCCTGTCGCTCGCCTCCACGTGCAGCATTGACATTGTGGGGTCAAGCCCGCAGGAATCATCACGCAGTCTGGGTTAAATTCCTTTCTTCCCTCCTTTTCTTCCAATTCCATCGCCCCGAACGGCATCCCTCTGCCCTGCTTCCAGCTCCGGGCTCCCGTCTGAGAAATGGTGCAAAGGCTCCACTCAGGTCGGCCTCTGCAACAGAGAGTTTTCTGGTTCGACACGCCAGTAGCTCCTCAGAGGAGAAACTCTGCGGTAAAGTAAGCGGTGGACCCCAAACCTCTGCCACCCCCCCATATCTCCTTCCTGGCCCCAAGGACAGCTGACACTGTCGGGAGGAAAGGGCAAAGGGTAAGCACATGGCAAGACACCCATTTCTCAGAAAGTCTGGGTTAGGAGTCAGGGAACCTGGGTGCAAGTTTGTCTCTGACTCATAGTTCACCTTTGGCCACTCACTTCCCCTCGTCTGGACCTCAGGTTCCTCATCTGGGAGTCAGGGGGTTGGACCAGCTGATCTTCCAAGCCTTCCCCAGTTGACACCCTGCTGTTGAAATCAGGGCTGGTGATATCACGTCCCCTCCCCGGGCCACCTTGTTCTTCCAACAAGCACTGGAGTCCGGAGACGATATGGCTGCATTCGCAACTAACAAACTCACATTTGTATATAACACACTGACTTTGCATTTAACAAATTGCATTTAACAAATTGCATTTAACAAATTGAGATGCCTTTGTGTTTCTTTGTAAAAAGCAAGCTGTGGTGGAGGTGTGTGCAGGTGCTTTTTTCAAGCTTGCTAGGTGCCCAAGCTCTGGGCTGGAAGTGAATCACAATGAGTTTGCATTTTGCGTATTGTAGTCACTCATAACCTTGGTCTTTGTTTATAATAATTGCCCTTGGAATGAAATTCAAATTCCCACCCTGCCTTCGAAGTCCTGCAGGATCCACTCCCTTCGTCTCTTTCCAACCCTCTCCCTTCCACTCACCCTGCTCCAGCCACGCTGGCCGCCCACTTTTCTTTGAACCCACCTATGTTGTTCCAACCTCAGGGCCTTGCCTTTGCTGTTCCTCCACCCTCAGCACCCCTCTCCCAGGTCACGGCTGCTTTTCAGGGAGGCCCCCCTCGCTGCCCTATTTAAAGAAGTCCCCGGTCACTCTCCCTGCTTTACTTCCTTTTCAGCCTTTACCACGATCTGCAGTGACGCTGTTTGCCTGTCCACCATCTGCCTGTCCCAGCAGACTGTCAGCTCCATGCCAGTGAGGATCATGTCCTCTTTGTTTTGTGATGTGATCTCGACGCTCTGCCCTGCCTGTAGGAGGTACCGACACATACTGCTTAAACAAATGAGAGAATGAATGAATGAAACTGGAGTCATAGGAATCCTCAGCAGGGCCCTAGTCTGCATCTGGACAGCTGGCGTTTATTGAGCACCTACTACATGCCAGCCACTGTGCTGTTCCTTCCTCCCTGGCGCAGGGGGTTTTATGGTCTCCATTCTGCACGTGAGAAGACCAAGGCTCCCAGGCCTCAGAGCCCCGAAGGGTAGAGCTTGCCTTGAAACAGCCTGGGGACCCCAGTGTTTGGGCTCTTTGCACCCCACCAAGTTCCCCAGAGTGAAAGACACTGGGAGGGGAGCCAAGCCCTGCCCCTCGCGCACACACGCTCCTTGTCCACGGCAGAACCTTCCAAATACCTCCCTGTCCCACCACCTGGTGGGGCCCCTGGGGCCAGCCCTGGGAACCCTGGCCTCACACCCGTCAGTGCCGGAGCCAGCTCGGGGAGTGAGGAGTCGGGACCAGCCCAGTACAGTGGTGGGCGACACAGGCCACTCGCCCCAAGTGGGACCCTGATATCCACGGGGGCTCAGGGAAGCCCAGCACACTGGACCCCCTTCTTGACCCCCAAGGCTAGTCCCTGGGCGCCATGCAGGGGAGGGGCCAGGGAGGCTAAACCAGCCTCAAGCCTCCCCGGGCTTCAGTCCACACCCCCATTTCCCAGATCTGAACACTGAGGCCCAGAGAGTTACAGTATCTCAGCAAGGCTGAGAAGTAGCAGGGTGGGATTGGAACAGGGGAGGTACTCCTGTGTGCACTCATGTGTATCCACACACACGTGTACACAGGCACACGTGTGGGTGGCTGTGGGCAGCCTGACTCAGCACAGACTCAGTTTCTCCATCTGCTCAGTGACCCCAGGGATTGGTGTCTGCTGGGGACAGGGGTCTGGGCCCCTGCATTCCTCCCAGCCCCACCCTGGGCAGAGCAGCCCATGTGAGCCAGGCAGTGCACCATGCCAGCTTGGGTGAGGGGAGGAAGGGGACAGAGGGTAGAGGCAGCACAAGGTCCCTCTGGGAGCCTTCTCGCTGGGGCTCAGCTAACCCCAGGGCCCGGGCACAGCCCTTCCCTCGTGTCATGCTCTCAGCCTGGTGTGAGCCAATGAGGACACAGCTGTGGTGGGCACAACACTGGGGACACAGCCGCCTACACATGTACAAAGGTAAAATCATCCCACAAGCCTCTCCAAGCAGCCCAGGCCCAGGGCCTGGTGATGCTGGGCCCAGGGCTGACTCCGGTAGCCCGCACCTGCCCTCAGGAGGCCCAGGGTGGGCGGAGAGGTAGGCAGGTAAACCAACAACCAAAAGGCAGCCTGAAAGTCTGGAGTGCAAATTCCCCCGTGGACACTTGCTAACTGTGCATCCTCGGGCAAGTCTCTTAACCTCTCTGGGCCTCCGTCTCCTTCCCAGGAGATAACTGCACTTCCCACTCGGGGCTGGGTGAGACCCCGGGATGTGGAGGCTTCCCACCGCCAAGGTCTGCTCTGAGAACAGGAGGAAGGGAAGTCGGGAGGGAGGACAGAGTCCCCTGGGGGCGGGGGAAGCCACAGTCCACCTCCCGCCCCCAGAGCAGGCACCTGCCCTGCCACGCCTGGACCGGTGGGTCGGAGCGTGGCCCAGAGGAGTGGGACAGGGCGCTGCAGGCAGAGGGCACAGCCCGGGCAAGGGACAGGCACGTCTCTCAAGCCCAGCCTCCGCCTCACCCTCCAGGCCTCAGCCAAAAGGCCACCTCCTCCTCAGAGGGCCCTACCTGCTTGCTCAAAAGGGACTGTCCCCTGCATTCCACGGAAGCAGCAGGCTCGCTCCCTCCTTGACCGCGTGGCAGTCCTCCTCGTTGGTTTGTCATTTGTCTCCCCTGCCGAGCTCCCCCAGGCCAGGGACAATGTCTGCGCTGGTCACTGCTCTGTCCCCAGAGTCCAGCATGGCGCCTGGCACACAGCAAAGGCTTAAAACCACATAGAGCACGATTCGAGCATGTTCCTCCACTGCTCTGGGCCTCAGTTTCCCGATCTGTGAAAGGCAGCATGATACCAGCACCCTCCTCATAGGGCTGTCGTAAGATTCAATGAGTTACAATTCATAATGCCCTCAGAGGTGTTGTAAGAATGAAATAAGTTAATATTCGTAAAGCCTCAGAGCAGTTTCCTGCCTCGCGAACACGTAGGTGCTCTGCCAAAGCATGTAAATAAAAAATACAATGAATGAACGAAGAGAATCACAGATGCACAGATGCAGAAAGTGATGATATTAAAGCTCACCAAGTTGCATAGTTTGTAATGCTCTAGTTGATGTTCACATTGCATTCTCTATTTTATTTTTTCGCAACTTCTTATTTGGACAAATTTTAAACCCATAGAAAGTCAAAAGAATAGTACACTGAACAGCTCAAGGTACCAGCTGTTAACTTCCCGCCTGTGTGCTTTCTCTCTAGCGAGATGAAATGAGAAACACGGACATTTATACTTTTTTTCCCTTCTATTTTTCTGATCCATGAGGAAGCAACTTGAAGGCACCAAGGGAATTTACCCCTAACTCTTCAGCTGCTGGAATTTTATTTTTTTTCAAAAAAATCTCTGACTCGAGAGATACGTGAATTCTCTGTAACCAATTGTAACCAGTTCCATGGTTTTACAAATCTGTAATTCTACAGACCCGCTAATCCCTGAGTCTCTGAACCTGGAAACACTCAGTTCTAGAAACCGTCACGCGGGATTCCCGGGCTCTGCCCGCTGCGGGCCGCCAGCCTGGGGTTCTCGGCCCAGGCCCGGCGCGTCCGCGGCTTAGCGCCCCGGGCCCGAGTCCGCTTCCCAGAAGCCGACGCCCGGGACAGAGAAAGGGGAAAACCCAGCCGTCCCGGTCCCAGCGCCATGCCAAGCCCTGCGAATGCCAAGTGGCACAGGGGCCCGGGTCACGGGCCCAAGGGTGAGACCCTGGCGGGGCCTCGCCCCAGGGCGCCCAGGCCCACCGCAGGCCAGCTGGGTGAGGGGCAGATGGGCAGCCCCGCCCCCGCCCTGCCAGCGGGGCAATCGTCTGAGTCACCCCCACCTCATGACTCGCCGCCCGCCACCACGGAGGCCTGTAATTACTGCCGCCTCCTCCCCCCCCTGGGCCGGTCTTATCAGCCCATCGGGTGGCCAAGAAGGGGGACGCCCCGCAGGTACCCACGGACGCAGCTGGTCCCAGGGCCCCACAGCACGCGATGCGGGCGTGTCTCGGCCACAGGTGGCAGCTAGCCCCGAGCCCGAGCCCGGAGGTCGGCTGGAGGCCCCGGCAGTCCCACGGTCCTGAAACCCTGCCTCAAGGCCCAGCATCCCAGCCGTCTCCAGTTAAAGCGTGAACTGATCTCGCACAGGACGTCGCAGAGGGAATTCTCCAGAGCCCGGCTCTGGGTTAGGCGCCCCCGGGCTCGGGAGAGTCCCGGCGGCGCTCGTGGCTGTTGGTCAGACCCTGAGTGCGTGCTGCGGATAGGAGGAGGGAAAGGACGCTGGTGGAGGGACAGGCAGAGGGCACTGCCCTCCCCTCCTCCCCTCCTCCCGCCGGCTGCCTTCTGACCCTGGGGGAAGGAACTCTGGTTCCCATTCTACAGATGAGGAAACTGAGGCTCAGAGAAGCCTCAGACCAACATCCACCCTCCAGGTGCGGCAGCAGGGAGCGTGCTGCTGTTCCCGGGCCGCGGGCGTCCCTCCCCCAGCACAGTGGGGACACCGCCAAGGACAGTGCCACTGGGGCCTAAGGACAGCCCAAGCGGCACTCAGACCTCCTGGGTTCAAATCCCAGCCTTCACCACTCTGCGCCTCAGTTTCCCTGACTGTCCAGTGGAGACAATAGCAATGCCAACCTCATCCGGTTGTTGTGCGGATTAAATCCAGCACCTAATGAGATGCTTCCTGAAGGCACATAGTAGGCTCTTTCCTTCCTCCTTTTGTAGGATCTCTCTTCCCTGGGTTGATGGCAGCCGGGGAGGACAGGATGTGTCTCAGCTCGGGGAGTCTGGCCCTCGTCACCCCTCACCCACACAGGCCTCTGGGAAGCTGCTTGGGCCCCGGGCTGCCCCCCATGCCGGGGTTGGGTCCCTAGGGCCAGCACCCCCAACCCCGCACCTCCGAGACACAGGCAGACACCTCTCCAGACCTGCGGTGGGGCTGGCTGCTTTGCAATTATTAATACTTTCCTCCCTCCGTCCCTCCCCCAGACCTGCTCAACCAGTCTCCCCGCCAGCACGGAGCAGGCCTGACATTTGAACCAGCCATTATTCCCCCTCCTGCGGGAGAAGCGAGCAGGGAACGCGGGGCTGTGTCTTGGCGCTGGTGGGGAGAGCACAGGCCGCCCACGGGCCCCTCCGACCCCGGGCGCAGCACCCAGCTCTGCGGGCAATGGCTCCTTGCCCCTTTCCTGAAGACAGGGTGAGGACAGAGACAGACAGAGATTAACCCCCGCCAAGAGGCAGGCAGGGTGGAAATCCTCGTGAGCAGAGGCAGGAGTGTGGGCTGGTTATGCGTCAACCCCGGGGTCTGGATTCATGTCCTGGCTCTGCCCTTTACTCGATGTGTGGCCTTGGACAAGTCACTTCACCTCTCTGAACCTCCGTGTTTTCATCTACAGAGCAGGGGTGAGGAATCCCACATTGCAGAGTCAGTGGGACTTAAGAAGGCCCCATGCCTGGCGGGGACACATGGGCACAGTCCCCCGGGCCAGGGGCTGCTCACGCCCGCTCCCCCCGGGGACCCAGAGGGGCTGGGCCACAGTGCCAAGCCGAGCTGCGTGGGAGACAGAGCCCCCGGGCCAAAGCCTAGAGGGCCAGTCCCATCTGCAGCCACACCCGGTCCCTGTCTGGGGACAGGCCAGGGTCTGTGCTCCCAGCTGCGCCTGGCTCCACGATTACTGTCTGTGGCACCTCCCGCCACTCGGGGAGTCCCGCGGCCTCCAGTGCACCCAGCCAGGCGCAGAAGTGCCCGCTGTGGGCCCGGGCACCCACTCCAGAGGAGGAGAGGAGGGCCGCCAGGCCAGTGAGGAGCCACCAAAGGCCTCAGAGCAGGGGCAGGACCTGGGCTGGGAAGGTCAAAAGGTCAAGTTCTCACATTCAAGACCTCACCAACTCTCCCCTTCACCCTTGTGGAGGACTAGAACAGCCGAGAGCTCAAGCTGCCTGGGTTCAAATCCAGGCTTCAATATTTGTAGCTATGCTGCCGTGAGCAAGTGACCATGCTTTTCTGCACCTCGATTTACCCATTTATAAATTGGGGGTGATAAGAGCCTAGAACGGTCAGGAGTTCAGATGCAGCTATCACTTGCAAGGCACTTAGTACAGTGCCTGACACATAGCAGGCGCTCAGCAAATGGATACTAGTTGTAGTTTCTGCATCTACCAGGTAGTTTTGCTCCTCATTCTGTTCCCATTCAGGCCCATCTCCATATGAACTCCTACGCATCCCTCAAGGCCCTGTGCAATAGTCCCTCCTCCACCACAGGTAGAAGAGCTGATGCCTACAGGGTCACCCCTGGATTCCCAATGCCTGGTGAGGAGGGATATGGGTGGGAATCTTCCTGTTTCTCTCTCTGACACAATTTCAACCAAAACCAGACGCAAAAATCCCCACAGATGTGGAAGGAGCCTGTCGTCTCCAGCCACAGGTCGAAGATTTTCTCAGGCCACCGCGAGAGCAAAGGACACTGCAGATCTGAAACCACAGAATTCCGGGTTGAAAATTCCTTTAATCAAATGAGTTATTGATTTAAAAAAAAAGGCGGGGTATCAAGTGGCCAGGTAAGAAGAAGGAAGCAGCTCTGTGTGCTGATCTAGAACAGTCTCCAAGATAAGTTGTCAAGCAAATTAAAAAACAAAACTGAGAAGCCGAACAAGGTGTGAAATAGACCGGGCGCCACTTGCGTGGAAGGGCGGTGGAGCCCAATGTGCGTGCCTGCGTGCAGGTGCATACGTGGGCTCTGGGGAAGCCGCTGCTCACAGTGGCCGCTCTGGGGGGAATCGGAGGCTGGGGCGGGGGAGGGCGGGATTGCCTTTCACCCCGTATCCTTTTGGATTTTGTAGCACTTGCTCACAGCAAGTGTTCAGACATAAGAACCTAAGATGTTTAGGGTCTTGGAAGGTCACGTACTCCAGCCCCAGGCCCCACCTGCTGCAGGAACGCCCCTCAGCACCTCTGACAGACTAGGCTTTGAGTGTTCTGGTGACGGGGAGCTCAGTACCTTACCTGCCAGCTAATGGTCCCGGGTAGCTCGGAAGGGCGGGTTTGGGCTCAGTGAGAGGAGGCAGAAATGTGTCTCTGGGACCGCACACGGGTGCCCTCCCCGCCCCCGACAGTGGGCTGGGATGTGAGTTCCGGTCTGGGAACCCACTCAGAGGGCCCGCCTGTCCCTGGGCCGAGGCAGGAGGTGGGCAGGGTGGCAGGGTGTGCTCCGCTGTGAATCGGGCCCCACGGGTGCCCCGAGCACTGCCAGCTTCCCAGAACACAGGGCTGTGACTCAGGGCCACGCAGCAGGGCCAGCCCAGGTGGCAGCTGGCGGGCCACCAGCAAACCCACGCCCTTCCCAGCCTCGAACCCCAGCAGGGCCTCTGCGGCAGGCACAAGCCACCTTGCTGGCTGCTGTCCCCCTGGCAGAGGGGGCTGGGGAGATGAAGGCTCTGGAGAGACAGCCTGGGCCGGACCTGGCGGAGTGAGCAGCGAGCCGAGCGCCGGCGTCTGGCCCTGGTGGGCTCGCCCGTTAGCGAGACGTGCCGAGTTCACCCAAGCCCCGGGCTCGGAGCAGCCCTGGCGCGGTCTGTGCTCGGCAAATGTCAGCCACTGTTACTGTGGGGCCTGGCCAGAGGGGGGGTCACTGGCATCAGAGGCTCGAGGAGAAGGAAGCCCGTGTGCCTCAGCTTGCTCCACGGCCGGCCGGCAGGCCCGGAGGGACAGGCCGCCGGGGCGACTCCGAAGGGGCCTGGGAGCAGGTCCGTCAGCCCCGCACAGGCAGAAGTTTCTCTGTGTCACTGGCGTGTCCCGGATGCCGGGAACGTGGCCGACACGCAGGCAGGCTAGGCCCCACGGGCGTGCGACTCTCGCCTTCACGCCGGACCCCTCGCTCAGAGGGGCCCACACTCGACTTAGTCAGGGACAGGGACCCCACGTTCAACCCCGCCCAGCGCCTGGCGACTCCACGGCCAGCTGCACGCGGCGGCGCCGGCCTGCCTTCGTGAAGGAGCGAGAGATTACACGAGTGCTGCCCGTGCTGTCGCTTCTCTCCTCCACCCGAGGGTCGCGAATGCCGGGTCTTCTCTCACAGGTGGGGAGCCGAGCCAGCGGGGCTCACGCCCAGGCCCGGCGGGCCTCGGAGGTCCTGTGGCCGCCACGGCAGGGCAGCCTCTCTGTGCCAGGAGAGGCCACAGCCAGGCCGAGCAGCAGGCCCTGTCCTCCCCGGTGGAGTTGCCCTTCTTCCCTTTTCCCAGCCTGGGAAACTGAGGCCCGGCTCAGGACAGGAGCTGGCCCGGCTCGGCGAGGGTGCCTGCCCAGGAGGCGGCCTGGCCGGGCGCCCGGACGGGGGCGGGGGCCTCCGTGAATGGCTTCTCAGTCCCCACCGACCACAAGCGGGTTGGGCGAGAGGCGGCTGCTCCGCCCGCTTCCCCGCCAACGTGGGCCCAGACAATGGGCCTTTGTGCCGGCGTGGGCGGGTTGTCAAGGTGCGCAGCCCTGGCCCTGAGGGCAGGGGGCCAGGCCAGGGGGTCCGCGGGGGCCGGGCAATCCCGAGGAAGAGGGAGCAAGGCCTCTCGGAGACTCTCACCATGAAGGCCAAGGCACAGAGCAGGTGCAACGGCTACCCAGGGACACACAGCACAGGGGCGTCAGAAGCAACGTGGGAATCGGGACATCAGCCTCCCTCTCACTGTGGCCTGAGTGTCCCCACCCTAAAGCAAGGGGCTTGGGCATCCCTGCAGGTGACACTTGCCCTCAGGAGGCCAGCAGAGCCAGAATCCCGCATCTTCTTCCTTCTTATGTCATCCCACCATGTCCCCTTCCTCAGGGACTCAGCCCAAAGCCCCCCATCTCTGGGAGGACCCCCCCAGATTGCATCAGCCACGACACTGCTAGGAAAATGTCTCCCCCCCCCAAAGCCCCTCCTGACGGCTCTAGAGCTCTGTCTCCCAGCAGGATCACGTGCCCCTCTGGAAGCCACCTGGCCAGGTAGGCCCCACGTTACAGGAGAAAACTGAGGCTCCCAGAGCAGGCGGGGCTCACCCAAGGTCACCGCCAGGATGCAGCCGCGTCCTGTGCAGTGAGACTCCAGAGATTTCTGACGGCCCCGGCTCGTCCTGTGTGGGGGCCGCAGGAGGGAGCTGGGGCAGAGACCGATTCCTGCCCTCCTGTCCCCACTTTCTGGCGGGGAAGGTGGAGAAGTCAACAACAGCAGTAATAATAGCAATGGGCGGCCAGTTACTGAGCGTCTGGCAGTGCTTTATGTGCAGAACCTCATGTCATCATGACACATCGCCGGGAGGCAGGTCCTGTCATTATCTGCATTTACAGATAAGGGAAACTGAGGCTTGGGCGAGGCAACTTGCCCAAAATCAACTAGTTCCTTCATGGATTCGAACCCTGTCCAAGTCCCCTGAATGTCTCTGCTCAATCCACCCTCACAGCCACCTTGCCAGGCAGGGTTAATGTCCCCATGTTACAGATGAGGAAACTGAGGCTCTGAGAAGCAGGGTCACATGCCCAAGGTCGTGCGGCCAGGAGGTGGGAGCAAGGATTTAAACCTGGGCTTCTGGCCCCCAGAGTCCCAATCCTGTTTCCTTCCTCCCCACCACGACCAAGTTCCCTTAATGTGTCTGGAATCCACCCGCACCACCAGCCCCCACCCCCCTGCCACCCGCCCGGGGTGGGAGCCTCCCACCTCCCCGCTGTCCTCCCCGCTGTCCTGGCCAGCCCCACACAGCACGTAACAGACGCTCGCTCGAGAAAAGCCAGGAAGACGGTCCCAGGGGGACTAGGCTGCATGTGCACGTGCAGGAGTGTGGAGAAGAGCACCGTGGTCTGTTCCCACGGCCGAGCCCACGGCAGAACCGGTAGACACGCCAGAGCCCCTCCGACAGCGGCCGGATCTCTGGAACAGAACATCGAGCGGGGGAAAGCAAGTGACAGAAGCAAATGTACAAGTGCCACCATCTGTACAATCCCACCCACCACCAAAGCAGCGCCCCAAATCCTGCAGGGATGCCGTGTGTGTGTGTGTGTGTGCGCGCATGCGTGCGCACACATGTGTGTAAAAGTATGAAGACATGGTACAGCCACTTTGGAAAGTGTCCAGAGCTCCAAAAACTAACCAGGTGCACGCCCCACCGCCAGCTTCCACTCCTGGGTGTAGAATGGGAGAAACAGCTTTTTATCTCTACAGAAAGATAGGTATGTTCAAGAATGTTCATAGCACCACTATTCAAAATAGCGGAAATTGGACATAACCCACGTCTCCATAGACGTGGTCTGTTCAAACAGTGGAATACTTCGCAGCCATGAAAAGAAACACAAAACATGGATAGATCCCACAGGATGCCGTTACAAGAAAGCACTGGATACAAAAGAACACGGCCTGGATGATTTTATTTATATGAAGTTCAAGAATAAGCAAAACCAGTCCAATGGGCCGGCGGCAGTGGCTCACGCCTGTAATCCTAGCACTCTGGGAGGCTGAGGCGGGTGGATCCCTCAAGGTCAGGAGTTCGAGACCAGTCTGAGCAAGAGCGAGACCCCCGTCTCTACTAAAAATAAAAAGAAATTAATTGGCCAACTAAAAATATGTAGAAAAAATTAGCCGGGCATGGTGGCGCATGCCTGTAGTCCCAGCTACTTGGGAGGCTGAGGCAGGAGGATCGCTTGAGCCCAGGAGCTTGAGGTTGCTGTGAGCTAGGCTGACGCCACGGCACTCTAGCCAAGGTGACAAAGCAAGACTCTGTCTCAAAAATAAATAAATAAATAAAAATTAAAAAATAAAAACGGGCTAGGGTGATAGCAGTGGGAACCCCGGCGGCCAGGACCGTCCTGTGTCTCAAGCTGGTGCGAGTCGGTGGCCAAACTGTGCAATTGGGATTTGCGCGTTTCACTGTGTGCGCTTTGCACCTCCAGCAAACAAATGACGGGAGGGGAAAGACTCGCCTGGGACTCACAAACACCGGCCAGGGTCACGGTGACTTCCGAGAGAGATGCGGTCTCGCAGAGGCATATGGGGGCAGGGGGTGTTGTCTTTCTTGAGCTGAGTGAGGGCTGCGTGGTGGCTTATTTATGGTCCTTTAAACTCCTTTGAATGTCCACAACATCTGAAATACTGAAAACCAAACCAGAAACACGAAGGGTCTGCAGGGCCCCGCCTGCTCCGGGGCACGCAGTGGCTGCCTGCCGCCTGCCAGCCACCCACCCTCCGGTAGCGTGGCTCATCTCCCTTCCCGGCCTCAACCTGTCTTTCCAGCCTCTTCCCTCACCCTCCCCACCAGCCGGGCTGGTCTCCGCACTCTTCCCAACACGCCTTGGGCATTCCCGCTCCACGCCTTTCCTCCACCTGGAGTCCTCCCCGTGCCTGTCTGCTCGCCCCAGGCCGGGAGCGTGTGAGCTGGTAACCCCTGAAGTCGGGGCTTGGCCGGGGGGAACTGGGGCGCACGTAACCCCCACCCTCACCCCCCAAAGCCACCCAAATAATCCAGGTATAAAAAGGGGTGCTGCCGTACCCACAGTTTCAAGACAAATCCACCCATGCGCCAGCCCCTCCAGTGTGGACCCCGCCACTGGATTTAACACTCACTCCTCCTGGAGGGACAGATGGGGCGAGAGAGACACAGGGAATGACGATGACAGAGGCAGAGCGTTCCCATTTTGTATGAGTGACGCTAAAGCTCAGAGAGGGCAAGGATCTTGCTTGAGACACTCAACAAAGACTGGTTCTCCCAAGATCTTTTCCTCTTCCCAAAGCTTCCCATCGTGACTGGCCCCCAAGCCCGGTCCTGCCTCGAGGCCTTTGCACCTGCTTTTCTCTCTGCCTGGAATCCCCTTCTCCCAGGTATTCCCAGGCCCAGCTCTGTCTTAGGGTTCGGGTCTCGAAATTCTAGTCAGTAGTCGTCCCCGACACCCCTATCTGTGTTTCTCCGTCACATAACCATACTTTATTCCAGTCACATAACTTAGCCCCATCTAAAACTGCTCTGCATATTTACTTGCTCACTTCTGGGTTACCCGTGCCGTGCACACACGCCCCTACAAGATAAGCACCGCAAGGCAGGGCTTTTGCCTGTCCGGTGCAGCGCCGGGTCCCAGCGCCGGGTCCCAGCACCGGGTGTAGCAGGTGCTCAGTAAATGGGCTGGACGAACACAGGTCTCTGCCTGTGCCTGCCAGGGCCACGCAGCGGGGATGGGACGGATTCAGGGACTTTCGGGGCCAGATCTTTGCTCTCAGTCACTCGGCCCTGTCCAGGTCCAGGGCTGCCCTGGGGCCAAAGAAATAGGAAAGAGGCCACCGGGCAGGACCCCCAGCCTCACGGGCGCCACTGCACCCACCAAACGGGTGCAAAGGGCCCCACTTCCCACTGAAAACATAACCTTTTTGTTTTTTATGTTGTCGAGTTTGTATGATGGTATAATTCTGCTGTTACGGTATTGTTAAACCTCAGTGTGCAGTTTTGTCTTGCTACTTAGCTCCAGTTTTCCAGGTTTTTAGTATTTTCACAGACACTTATAAGGCTCCAGCCAGGCAGAGATTTAAAGACAAAAACAGAGACAGACGCTTAGAGGAAGAAAGAGACCAAGATAGTGGGAGAGACACTGAGACGGAACAGAGATGGGTGGACGTGGAGAGACAGATGGGGCTGGAGAGACTCAGGGGGTGATGACGAGAGACAGAGCAGGGACCAGAAGGCAGGCAGAGCCGCCCCCGTGCCTCCTGACGTAACACGCGTCCCAGTAACAGCGTTCTCCAAGCGCAGCCCGCGCAGCGTGGGGTCGGACACCTCCGTGGGATGAGCAGGCTTCATGCTCACACTACCCGCCAAGGCGAGCGCGCCTCTCGTCCCTGTTTTACAGACGAGGACACCAAGGCACAGAGAGGTTGCCCAGCTCGCCATCAGCCACACAGCCGGCGGGTGGTGAAGCCAGGCTTGACCTCAGGCCGGCTCCGGCCCCAAGGTTGAACCATGAGCTCCAGTCTCGGGGGTCTGGGTTTGTTCTAGGGCAGCTCTTAGATGTGGCTGTGCTGGCCAGCCCCTGGGACTTGTTAAAACCTGCCGGGGCTTTGGTGGGGGCGGGGAAGGCGTCGCTGCGTCTCTAATAGGCTCCCGAGTGGGGCCACGCCGTGGGGCCCGACCACGCTCTGGGCCTCGGACACACGGTGTGCCCCACTGGGGAGCCTATTAGGGACGCAGCGACTTCTTCCCCGCACCCACGAGGGTCGAGAGGAATCTGTCCGGGCAGGGAGGGCCGGGGCCGTGCAGCCCCTCCAGCCACCGTCCAGGTGGGGGACCGCAGGCCCGGGGACCACGCTGGCCCCTTTGGTACAATTTTCCCATCTCAGCGGCTCCTGCTCACCCTGGGAATTCCCCGGCAGCCGACCGTCCCGCACCCAGGCGGCGACACAAAGATGTTCATTGCGGCGTTGTTTACAGGAAGACGAATGGGAGCCACCCAAACATCTCCCGACGGGTCTCCGTTTGTTAAATGCACCAGGATTCATGGAGCCATTAAAAATGACGGCAGAGGGGCCAACTTCCTGGATGTCTGAGAGAGAAAGAAAAATAAATTAAATTAATAAATAAATAAAATGATCACGGAGCGAAATTCAAAACATACATGCCTCCTGACCCAGCAAGTCCACTCCCAGGAATACAGCCCATGGATATGCCTGCACGCAGACACAAAGCTGTGTGCCCAGGGCTCTCCGCCGCAGTTTGCGGGGAGCCACCCAAGTGTGCGTCGGCACGGAGCAGGTGCGTCACGTCGGGGCCGTTTCCACGCCAGGGCGCCGCGCAGCCTTGACGGGGGAGGAGGACGCTCCGAGCGCCGCCGTGGAATGCCGCCGCCGAGATCTGCTGCTCGGTGGAGACGACAAGGCGAGGAGAGGGTGTGCACAGTCCTCGCGTGTCTGGAGGAAAACAGAAAGAAAGCGGGCGTGTTGGCTAGCGTGCTCGCAGCCCTTCCGGAGAGCCCCGCACGCTGTCTCCGTGCGGAGCGGAGAGTGCGACCCAGCGGCCGGGGCTGACTCTGACCGCGGCCCCTTCGCTACTGGTACCGCACGAATGTATCGCCTGTGGACAAAAATTAACAACAGTTAAAACACTTGTCGGCCGGGCGCGGTGGCTCACGCCTGTAATCCTAGCTCTCTGGGAGGCCGAGGTGGGCGGATCGTTTGAGCTCAGGAGTTCGAGACCAGCCTGAGCAAGAGCGAGACCCCATCTCTACTATAAATAGAAAGAAATTAATTGGCCAACTAATATATACAGAAAAAATTAGCCGGGCATGGTGGCGCGTGCCTGTAGTCCCAGCTACTCGGGAGGCTGAGGCAGGAGGATCGCTTGAGCCCAGGAGTTTGAGGTTGCTGTGAGCTAGGCTGACGCCACGGCACTCACTCTAGCCTGGGCAACAAAGCGAGACTCTGTCTCAAAAAAAAAAAACACTTGTGTGATGAACGAGGCTCTATTTCTGGACATGGGGAAATGCGCCTTACTGCAGGCCCAGGAGGTAACCCGATTTATATAACATGCTATTCACATATATCCATGTGTGTGAGAGTAGAGAACTGTCTGGAAACACTATCAGGAAATTGTTAACAAGCAGAGTTGCTACTGTTGAGGCACTATATATGCATGAAATCATTTAATCCTCACAAGAGTGGGGCGAGGTGGAGAGACTAGCATTATCCTCATTTCACAGATGGGGAAACTGAGGCCCTAGAGGTAAAATCACCTGCCCAAGAACTCACAGCCAAGGGCTGGCAGAGCTGGGATTTAAACCCCAACCATGGGGCCAAAGATCCTCTCAGCTGCAAATTGGGTGATTTCTACTCCCGGCTTTGAAATTTCCAGCATTATTGAAAGTGGGACAAGGAACCCAAGTCTCCCTGCCCTCCCCCTTTTGTTTTAAACAATGGTTTTAAGGAAAAACACTCAGGACACCCCCACGCCCCCCAAGTCCCTGGCTCATGCCCCCAGGGGGCTTCTCCTTGCAGCTCCTGGTATAGGGAACCGTGAGGGTGGTTTCTGAAAAGTGTTCTGTCGTCAAGCAAGGGCAGGGAGAGAATGTTCCAGATCAAAGGACACGAGACAGACTTGCCCCCAAATGCAGGGCCTGATCCTCGACTGGAGTCTGGACCAGAAAAATGAAGAATAAAATAAAACAAAAACTTTAAAAATGTCATAAAGAACCCTTTGGAGCAATCGCAGTGATTTGAACATGGACTGGACACTAGGTCACATGTGGAATCCCCGCTGAATGTCCCAGGTGTGACAATGCGTGGTGGCTGTGTCGGAGAATGAATGCCCGGGTTGCTCCTCAGATGTGCCTGCTCGAGTATTTGGGGTGAAGGGTAAGGGTGTTTGCAGCTCACTCTCAGGCAGTTGGGCAGAAATCACGCAGAGACAGAGAGAGAGAGAATGCACAAGGGGCCGGTGTTGACAGGCGGGGAATCTGGGTGAAGGGACGCTACAGTGCTTCGCTGTGAGGTTTATGCACTTTTATATAAGTCTGAAATTTTTCAAAATAAAAGGCTGGTGGAGATTGGCAGTTGTCAGGGGCTGGGAGTAGGGAAGGGGCCTGATGACCAAGGAGCACCAGGACTCTTTCTGGAGTGACGGAGTGCTCTGAATCTCGGTCACAGTGGTGGTTACACAACGGTGGCGTTTGCAAAAATTCATAGAACTGTACACCCGAAAAGTGTGAATTTTACTGTATGTAAATTATATATCCTTAAAGCGACTCAAAAAAAAAGCTGGGAGAGACAAGAAGCTGGGCCCACGTGCACACGGGCTCAGGGAACACAGAGGGGTCCCGCCTTGAGCCAGCCCCGCCTGAGCCCGTCCCGCAGTGGCCAGGGACTCAGCAGCACAGAGGGGCTGGGACCACAGCCCGGCCGTGGGGAGCTTCCTCCTGAGCCTCCCTGGCCCGCGTCCAGAGCCGCCAGGTTTCCCCAGGGCCAGGATAGCCGCGCTGAATGACTTCCTTGTTGTGCCCTGAAGAAAGCGGGTCCCAGGGCCCCTGGCCGAGCACCCAAAACCTTGGTGGATAGACCGGCGACCAGCAGGAAGCATTTGCCATTGCTCCGTCCACCCCACCACCACCGATCACAGCAAGAGAGCTACAGGGGCCCAGAGGAGGAAAGCAATTTGCCCAAGGTCACACAGCAAGTGCGCAGCTCTGTCTGGGGTGGGTCACCCTGAAACTAAAGCTTGGAGCCTGAGATCGTCCCATCCTACCACCCGATTTCTCAGGCCGAGCACAGATTTGCAACGTCTCGGGAACCCCGGCCCCTGCCGCTGCGGTCGTGCTTGCTGGGACTCCCGCAGGCTGTGGCGGGGCGCGGAAGGGTGGGATGTGGGCCTCCACTCCTGACCGACGTCCTCCGTCACCTCTGCTGTCCCCTCCCGAGCTTCCTTTGCTCCCACCCCAGAGGGCTGCGCGCGGGGGCCGGGTGGGGGTCCACGCCCGCCCCAGGGAGCACCCACATGGCACACAGCCACGGATTCTGCCCGGCCCACGAAACTCACCTCACCCAGAACCTGTTTCAACTCCTCCAGCTCTGCTTGGCAGCCGCGGAGGCCTCATTAAGCGATGCCAGCGCCTCCCACACACCCCCGGAGAAGGGGAGGGGGCCCCCACCAACGGCGGGGCTCCGAGACACCGTCTGGGGCCTGCGCCTCCCCAGAGCCCCCGGGTCCTGAGGTGGGCACCAGGGAGGCACGGTGCCCGAGCCGGGCCCGGGCGGGAGCAGAGGCCGCGAGTGGAGACGCGGGCCGGGCCGCCACCTCTCAGCCCCGCGGCCTGCACGGCCCCGCGGAGCTGTTTAACCTCCTTAATTAACCTGCGATGATTAAGAGGCCACCTTGGGAGGCCCCTGGGGCTTCGAGGAGGGCTGGGGGCCCGAAATTGGGGGCAGGGCCCCCAGTCACGGTGGGCTCCCAGGCTCCCCCGGTACGGAGCAGGGACAAGGGGCATCCGTGCCACACCACGGGGCTCAGGCCCAGCCTCCCGGCATCGGCTGTGTGGCGCTGGGAAAACAGCCTCACCTCTCTGTGCCTCGGTTTCCACCAGGCAGGAGGGCAGGGTGGCTGCGAGACTTGATTAATGACTGTTTGTGAGAAGGTCCCAGAGATGCCGCTGATAACAGGCCCAGCTATTATTCTGGGAAGGCATCGAGGAGTGTCTGAGCCCATAATTACCGAGAGGATGAAAACAGCAAGGAAGGAGGAGGCCTCGCCCAGCCCCGCCCGCTGCCCCAGCCCCAGCCGGGAGATGGGGAGCGGCGGCCTCGGACCCCGGCCTGGGCCTGCCGCGCCAAACTGTTTCCATCCCTTCTTTCATGTACTCGTTCATTCCACAAATACTTAGTGGGCACCTACTGTGTGCCGGGCAGTGGGATACCAGACAGGACTCCTGCCGACAGCAGCTCAGGCCCCGGCAGGAGGCAGATAATAGACCAACAGAGAAAATCCAGCCAGGGAGTTTGTCTTAAAAAACAAAAAACTAAGTGATGTGATAGGGAAGGAGTAGGGGACTTCACTTTAGCTCAGGTGCTTAGGGAAGGCCACTCTGAGGGGGTGACGTGACATTAAAGGTGAGGTCTGACAGCTGAGAAGGAACTGCCAGGAGAAGAGTGTTCCAGGCAGAGGGAACAGCACGTGCAAAGGCCCTGGGGCGGAGGGGCGGGTATGTGGGAGGAAGCTGGCGCGGAGGGCAGGAAGGGAAGAGTCACGGCAGGCAGGCAGGCAGGCAGGGCAGGGAGGGGGTCGGGCGGGGACTCCTGGGCTGCTGCAGGAAGCCCAGACCGCATCCTCGGCACAGAAATCAGCCGAGGGAGAATTTTGAGCACCGAAGGACCGGTGGGACCCTCCGTGCAGGGCCTGCCCCGTGCACACACACAGAATTAAAACCCCAGGGGCTGAAGATGCCAGTGACGGCCACCCCACGTTCTGTTCGTAGACGGAGCATGTTCAAATCCTGCACTCACTGCAGTGTGACCTTGGGCCTCAGTTTCCTCTCCTGTGCAATGATAACAGAGTCTTCCTTTGAACAGGGACAGGCCTTCCCAGCTCAAGTGGTAGTGGTGATTTAAATCCACACAAACTCAGAGAATTTCCTGAGCTCCTGCTATGTGTTTGGGGTTGAGGGCGAGGTTGGCACTGCCATGGAGCTTGGAAAAGGTGCCCGGCCACTCCTGAGGCCCCTGGAGCATCAGTGCCCGAGGGCAGACGCCAGCTCTGCCCCTCAGGAGCTGTGTGCCTTGGGCGACCATCTGGGCCTCTCTGGGCCTCAGTTTCCTCATCTATAAAGGAGGGTCAATAATAATACCTACCTGCTGAGGTAGGTAGGTTGGGAGGATTAAATTAGTTAATACACGTACAGCCAGTAAACAAAGCCTGGTCTAGAGGCTCAATTTCTGGTCATTTTTTACGATTTCCTAAATGCTTTCTTTAAGCTCCCCGCCTGTCTGCCCCCACCATCCCACCCGGTGCTGGAGTTCTCATCCCAGTCACCACCCAGCAAGTCCAGCCCTACCTCCCAGTTCCCTCTGACCCCCGCAGCCAGGGGTGTTTTAAATCCCATTCCTCCTCTGCTTAAACACCGCAGTGGCTCCCACTGTCCCCAGGCCAGAGTCCTCCCACGGGGACCGAACATGTTTCCCAGCTGCCTTTGCACCATCCTCGCCCTCCCGCCTCTGCCCCTTTGCACATGCTGTTCCTTTGCCCAGATGCCCTTCCTCCCACTGCGGTGCCTGGGCTTCCGCTGCCTTCTGTGCAGTCATCTGGACTCCTCAGGGCTGCCACGGGCTGTCCCTCGGCACCCCGTGCCTAGCCCGTTACGGCAGCGTTGAAAGGACACGCCGGTCCCCGGCCAGACCGGGAACGCTGTGAGTTGAGGCGGCTGGGCTGAGTCAAGAGGAGCGTAGCTGAAGTAAGTCGGGTTTAGATGAGGTGAGGTGAGGAGTCGAGGTGGAGTTGAGCTGAGTCAAGCGTTCGCCTCAGCGGGATTGACTTGAGCTGAACTGAAGTGGGTGGAATCCAGGTGAGTTGAGCTGAGGAGAATTGAACTGAGGTAAATTGAGGTAAGCCGAGCTGAGTCGAGGTGAGGCGAGTTGAGCTGAGTAGAGTTAAATCAAGTCTCGGAGGGTTTCAAACTGAGCTGAGTTCTGTGGACTCGAGGTACGTGCCCGTCAGCTGAGTTGAGTCAGGTTGTGGCGGACTCAGTTGAGGTGAGTTGAACATCGGCGAGCGGAGAGTTCTGTTGAGTTAATTGAGTTGATTCAAATCAAGTTGAGTGTTTTTTGGGTTTTTTTGAGACACAGTCTCACTATGTTGCCTGGTCTAGAGTGCCGTGGCGTCAGCCTAGCTCACAGCAACCTCAAACTCCTGGGCTCAAGCAATCCTGCTGCCTCAGCCTCCCGAGTAGCTGGGACTACAGGCATGCGCCACCATGCCCGGCTAATTTTTTCTATATATATCAGTTGGCCAATTAATTTCTTTCTATTTATAGTAGAGACGGGTCTCGCTCTTGCTCAGGCTGGTTTCGAACTCCTGACCTGGAGCAATCCGCCCGCCTCGGCCTCCCAGAGTGCTAGGATGACAGGCGTGAGCCACCGCGCCCGGCCTCAAGTTGAGTTTTAAACTGAGTGGAATTGTGTTCAGCCAGTGCTGCCCAGGGTTTGTTTTTCATTGCCCCCTGCGGAGTCCTTCTAGACCTTTCTTCCCTACTTGCCCCTCACGAAGTGTGGATGCCACAGATACACTGTAGGTCTGCTTACGTTTCGTATGTAGACCTTCGCTTTCTACTTATAAACATTAAGATTTTTTTCACCGCATGAGAATGAATTTTCCCCTCCCGGGGGGCCAATGTCGCCTCCCCGCGGCCCTCAGAAGGCCTGAGCTGAGGTGAGTGAGCCGCCCTCCTCCAGGGCTCTACTGTGTCTCCTGGAGGAAGGGTCTCCGGAGTGGACGGCGACCACCAGCTCAAACTCCCCGCCCGCCGCCCACTTCCCCGCCAGTGAAACGGAGACGCGGTGGCAGAAGGACAACAGGCCCGGAGCAGGCACTGTGGACTGCAGCTGAGGGAGGCGCTGTGGCTGGAGGAGTGACGGAAGGAGTGAGGTCAGTGGGCTCCGCCAAGGTGGACCTCATGGGACACGGGCAGGAGCTCGGGTTCTATGCTAAGGGCAGCGGGGAGCCATGGGGGGCTTGTGAGCAGGGGAGGAATGTGGCCAGCGGGCACTCCCCCACAGGGCCGTGACAGCGCATCTGCTTGACCAAGCCAAGCCACCCGTCCATGTCGAGCTGCAGGGCGGGGGTGGCGGGCAGAGCACAAGTCTCATACTCTCAGCCTCCTTTGTGGGAGGCCGAACATCTGCCTCCTAGAATGTTCTGCCTCCTAGAGCAGAAAATTGTCCACACACCGTAGGAAGGAGGTTCAGATTCTGGACAGTTGGAAAAAATGCCTCGAAATGCCCAATAGTAACAAAAAATTTTAAATTGGGCAGAGTGCTTGGAGCTGGTCAAGTGGAAGGAGAAAGGCCCAGGCTGAGGGTCGTGGGGGCTGCCCCGCAAGACCCCAAGCCACTCCCTGGCCCCGTCTGGGATGGGGGCCTTGAACACACTGCTGGGTCCCGAACCTCAGGCTGAGAGTCGCTGTTTTCCAGCGTGTGTCACCTGTTTTCTTTGACCAGCGAGAGGCTGCTCCACCAGCACCCACAGTGGCTCTCCAGGGCCCCGTGGGACACCCCAGTGCAGTCATGCCCCAGAGCCCCCCGTTCAGAAGGACACGCTCCAGAGCCACACAGACCCAGGTGCCCACCTTGGGCTCTTGACTTTGCCTCTCTGAGCCTCAGTTTCCCCACGGAGAAAGGGGCAGAACCAGCCCTACCTCACAAGGGAAGGAAGTCCCTTCCCACCTGGAACATCAAGGTGGCCTCACGCCGGTCATCAGGGTAAAAAAACCCAGATTTTGCTCCAACTGGCCACACACCTGCTTCATGACGGGAACGTCACACCTGGGGACCTGCCGAGTCCCCACAGCTGCCCACGGACCGGAGCCAGGCCTCAAGCCGCGTCTGCCTGCCACTCAAACCCTGTCCGAACCACTCGGCCACAGGCCAGCAAGTGCCCACCGCTCCTTATTGAGTGCCTACTGTGTGCGGGGACTCCATGGAGTCGCACGCTCCCACCGCACAAACAGCCTCCAGTGGCAAAGCCGCCCCCAGGTCCAGGGCAGGAGACGGGCTCGTGCAGGTGAGGGGCTCGCCGAGGGCTCGGACAGGTGGAGACTAAGCTTTGTACCCAGGCCTGGCTGAAGCTGAAATTCTAGTACTTTCTGCTATGCTACCAGTAAGAGTGAAATAAAAACCACTAGGCACTGAGCATTGGCCATGTGCCTGGCCCTGCGCGGGACACTATCTTCATCATCTCTCTTAGTTGTCACCACATCCTGTGAGGGGGATGCTGACATCATCGTCACTATTTTCCCAGTGAGGAAACTGAGGCTCAGAGAGGGACGGGAACCTGACCAAGGTCACACAACAGGAAAGGGGCGGACCTGAGACTCACGCCTCAGCCCCAGAGCCCCTGCTTGTCCCCCCTCTGCGTACCTGGCTCCAGGCACACCCCCTCCATGAAGCCTCCTGAGACTCACCCCACCTCTGCCCCTCCTCCCCCGCTAGCGCACATCCCTTTAGCATTCCGCGGGCTTTTCCACACATGTGTTTGCGTGGGCTGCAAGCGCCGCCTCTCCCAGGATTTTCGCTCTGCCCTCCCGGGTCACCAGCCTCTCCCCGCAACAGGGCCCTGGGGCCAGCCTGAGCCCCGGCTGCCCCGTGGTGACTAAACCCCAACCCTGGCCATGTCTGCAACCAGCCTCGTGCCCGGTGACCTCAGCCCAGGGTGGGACGGGTGGGAGGGATGGGGAAGCAGTGGAGAACGTTCTGTGGGACGAGGGCCCCCCACCCGCCTGCTCCAGGAGAGGGGCTTTGGCAATCGGAGAAGGCAGCGGTTTTACCAAGAAAAGGAGGAAGAATGGACAGGCAGAGGGCAGGAGGCTCGTGGCATGGGTGAATCAACACCGAGTGGGCGGTGGAGGCTGGAGAGTGGACCAGGGAGCAGCTGGCCTGAGCGCGGGTCAACAGCCCAGGAGGGGCCGATGGCAGAAGGACCTCAGCAAAGAGAAGGTGCACATGTTTTGAACACATGTGCGCCGGCTCAGACTTCCCTGCGCGCTCAGCAGCCCTGCAAGGCAGGTGGCCGCATCCCCATTTAAAGGTGCCACACACTGAGGCTCAGAAAGGCAAAGTGACTTGCCCCGGGCCGCCCAGCATCTAAGTGGTGGAGCTGGTATTCGAAGCCATGTCTATGGCTCACAGAAGGGGTTAAAGACACAGACTTTATAGTCAGACCTGATTCCAATCCAGGCCCCTCCACTTGTAACCATGTGACCTTGAGCACCCCGGGCCTCAGTTTCCCTATCTGCACAATGGGCATAACAACATGCCATCCTCATAGATCATGTGAGTGGAGTCTCTGAGCCAGCACAGAAACTGTCTCAAATTAGAGGGGGCCCTGTGGGGCTGGGAGCGCGGCCCGCCTGCACGCCCGTTTGCCAGGGGATTCAGTCCCTTACAGCAGCGGTCCCCAACTCTTTTGGCACCAGGGACCGTTTCCACGGAAGAGAATTTTTCCACACACCGGGGTGGGGGAATGGTTTTGAGATGATTCAAGCGCATTGCATGTATTGTGCACGTTATTCTATTCTAGTTACACTGTAATATATAATGAAATAATTACACAACTCACCGTAGGTTGGGGACCCCCGCCTTACAGGATAGATTTTCCAGCCATAAAACTTCTCCTTATCAACTACGCAGGATCTGCCCCTCCTGGGGCCCCCCGGGCTAGCCTGGGAGACCTCCCGCGCTGAGGACGGAAGGAGGCTCTGTTCACCGGACAAACATGTCCTGACCTCATGCCGTGTGCCCAGCAGTGGTCTAGGCCCTGGGACATAGGAGTAGACACTCCGACAAGGTCCCCAACAGCACAGGCCTGACACTCTACCGGAAGGAAACAGGTATTATTGCACGTGTAACCCCCTAAGAAATAGAACACTCGATGATTTCCATTTGTTTAGGAAGTCTACCGACCAGAAGCATCCAAACAGCAGAGGACATGTAGAATATATTTTTCTGATGATCCATTGTTTAAATGACACCATTATAGAATATTAATACAAATCAGATGCCGTTCCTTGCCAGCTCCAAGCCCTGCCATGGCTCCCACTGTTTTTGGGATCAAATCTAAACGCCTTAACACGGCCGCCAAGGCTCTGCGTGGCCCAAGTCCTGTGGACCTTTCTGACATCACCCTTTGTCAACTCTTCTCCAGCTGCACGGTCCTCCTCCCTGTTCCCGGGGCCACCGCACACGGTGTCCCCTCCGCCCAAAGCTGTTCCCCGAGGTCCGCAGGACGCTGACATCTGGGCCCCGTCTTGCCTATCAGCTTCGCTCGCTTGGCCTCCTTCCCGCAGTCCCTGCGAAAATCCACGCAAAATGGAAAGAAAAACAGCCAGGAAAGAGCATGAGTCATTTGTTTACAGGCGCTAATTAATTACTAAGCTCGAAAACTTGATTTCCATTCTTCCCTTTTTCCCCTCTCTGCCCTTTGAGAATGTTTGGAATCCACATTGTTTCCCAACGCGCAAGTATGTCAGTTTATTTTTAGCGGGCGCACATGATGGCCGGGACTGTTACTCTCCCCCCTCCCCGCGTCAGTGGGGCGCTGGCCACGGGGCGTGCGGCGGCCTGATGCTCTTCAGATGTGGCTCCCGGGAGGCCCGCCACGGCCGGCGGCCCGAGCTGGGTCGGTACTGAGGCGCAGGGGACAGGTTCCAGGCCGCAGTCTCCCCTCCCAGCCGAGGGCGGTGGGAGGAGCGACTTCTCCCAGGTGGGCCCTGTTCCTGGGCGGCTATCCGTGTCTCGGGCCTCACTTCCTGTCTTCGGAAGGGCCTGATGGATTCGCCTTTGGTCCAACCAGGATGGGAAAGTCCCCCTGCTCTGTCTAGCTGATGCCACTGTGTCCCCTCCGCTCACCTCCCATCACCCCCACCTCACTCTCCCTTCCTGCTCCCTGGGAGCCCGGGCGGGGGATTCGGGGCGCCCTTGCTGTGGGAAGCTGGGGTCCCTGCCCAGATGGCTGCCTCCCGTCCCGGCGGACCTTCCAGAACCCTTTCTCTGCACCGGAGGGGCCCAGCAGCCATGGGGAACCTGCTGCCAGCCACCTTGAGGGGACCAGAAAGGACCTGTCTCTAACAGATACTGTTGCCCAGCAGAAAGGACGACACTGTGGCTGTGGAGGGAGAGACTGTCACCCCCAGAGGGCAAGGTCTTTCTGTGTCCCCAGTGCTTGGCGTACAAGGGACGCTCAATAGACCTGTCCGGTGACGGTGACCTGGTTCCAGGCCAGCTGTGCAGTATCAGTCAAGTCACTTGCCTCTGCTGAGCCCCCATGTCCCATCTTGCAGAGGGGAAACTGACCTCG
>VSMD01136944.1:10442-25779 GCA_008750895.1 Mirza zaza | reverse complement strand
CGGGCGCGGTGGCTCACGCCTGTAATCCTAGCTCTCTGGGAGGCCGAGGTGGGCGGATCGTTTGAGCTCAGGAGTTCGAGACCAGCCTGAGCAAGAGCGAGACCCCATCTCTACTATAAATAGAAAGAAATTAATTGGCCAACTAATATATACAGAAAAAATTAGCCGGGCATGGTGGCACATGCCTGTAGTCCCAGCTACTCGGGGAGGCTGAGGCAGCAGGATTGCTTGAGCCCAGGAGTTTGAGGTTGCTGTGAGCTAGGCTGACACCACGGCACTCACTCTAGCCTGGGCAATAAAGTGAGACTCTGTCTCAAAAAAAAAAAAAAAAAGGGTAAAGGAGATATACAAATATCCAATAAGCATATTAAAAGATGTTCCACATCATTAGGGAAATGCAACTCAAAACCACAATGAGATACTACTTCACACCAAATAGGATGGCTACAATAAAAAAGACAAGTGTTGGTGAGGAAGTACAGAAATTGGAACCCTCACACATTGCTTATGGGAACTGAAACTGGTGCAGCATTGTGGAAAACAGTTTGGAAGTTCCTTAAAACATAGAGTTACCACATCACCCAGCAATTCCACTCTTATATATATACCTAAGAAGGTGAAAACATACACCTATACATTAACTTGTACCTAAATGTTCACAGTAACATTATTCATAATAGGCAAGAAGTAGAAACAACCCAAATGTCCATCAACTGATGAATGCAAAAACAAAATGTGGTATATCATACAATGGAATACTATTCAGCAATAAAAAAGAATGAAGTATTGGTGTGTGCTACAACAGGGATGAACCTTGAAAACATTATGTGAAGTGAAAGAAACCAGACACAAAAGGTAGCACATTATATATGATGCCATTTGTATGAAATTTCCAGAGTAAACAAATCAATACAGATAGAAAATAGACCAGTAGTTGCCAAGGGCTAGGATAAGAGGAGAATGAGGAGTGACTGCTAATGGGTACAGGTTTTCTTTTTGGGCTGACAAAAATGTTCTGGAATTACATAATGGTGATTATTGTATAACTTCATAAATATACTGAAACCACTTAATTGTACACTTCAAAAAGTAAATTTTATGGTATATAAAGTATGTCAGTTTAAGTTTTTCTTCCAAAAACAAGAGAACTGGCAGGGCATGGTGGCTCACTCCTGTAATCCTAGCACTTTGGGAGGCCAAGGCCAGAGGATTGCTTGAGGCCAGCCTGAGGAAGATTGAGACCTATCTCCATAAAACATAGAAAAATTAGCTGGGCATGGTGTTGTGCGCCTATACTCCCAGCTACTTGGGAGGCTGAGGCAGGAGGATCACCTGAGCCCAGAAGTTTGTGGCTGCAGTGAACTATAAGGACAACACTGCATTCTAG
Organism: Mirza zaza; assembly: GCA_008750895.1. Lineage (NCBI taxonomy): Eukaryota > Metazoa > Chordata > Mammalia > Primates > Cheirogaleidae > Mirza > Mirza zaza. Next base: position 24,392 of record VSMD01136944.1, on the reverse strand, counting down.
CCTGGGCAACAGAACAAGTCCCTGTCTCAAAAACAAATGAACAAAAAAAAAAAAAAAAAGAGAGAGAGAGAAAGAAACCCATGGAATAGGAAAAATATCTGAAAGGAAATAATATCCAAAATATACTTTAAAACCCCTAGAACTCAACAACAAAATAACTCAAACCACCTGCTTATTATAATAAAATGGGCAAAGAACTTATAGATACTTCTCCAAAGAAGATATACAAAATGGCTAATAAGCACATGAAAAGATGCTTAAGGGAATTTAAAATGGTACAGCCACTGTAGAAAACAGTTATGACAGTTCCTCAAAATATTAAGAATGGAATAAACACATGATCGAGCAATTACATTTCTGGGCACATACCCAAAAAAACTGAAAACGGGCTTGAAAAGATATTTGTATATGCATATTCTGGAGCATCATCCAGAATAGCCCAGAAGTGGAAGCAACCCCAATGTCCACCCACGATGAGTGGATAAACAAAATGTGCTTTATACATACAATGGAATATTACTCAGCCTTCAAAAGGAAGGAAATTCTGACACATACTACAACATGGATGACCCTTGAGGACATTGTGCTGAGTGAAATAAGCCAGTTACAAAAGGACAAATACTGTATGATTCCACTTACATGAGGTTCCTATGGGTAGTCAACTCCATAGAAATAGGAAGTTGAATGACGGTTGTCAGGGCTGGGAGAAGGGGGATAGGGAGTGAGTGTGTAATGGGCAGAGTTCCAGCTGGGGAAATGAAACAGTTCTGGAGATGGACGGTACTGATGATTCACAACAAAGTGAACGTTCTTAATGCCACACAACTGTACACTTAAAAATGGTGAAAATGCTAACTTTATGTTATGTATATTTTATCCCCCCACACACACACACATAAAACAAGAAAACACAGAGGGGCGACTTCTGGGGCCTGCCTCTCTTGGGGCCCCAGAACCTTGTCCAGGAAAGAAATAAAAGTATAAATTTAAAAAAAAAAAAGAAAAAGAAAACAGGGAGACTAAAGAAAGATGACAACAAATGATCTTGGGTTGGATCCTGGACCACAAAAAATTTCTACAAAGGACATTATTGGGATAATGGGCACAACCTGAATATGGATTGCAAATTAGATAATTAAATCAATGCTAAAATTTTCTGGTTTTACTAATTGTACTATGAAAAAAGAATCTCCTTTTTAGGAAATAATCACTGAAATATTCAGTGATAAAAGAGCATGATATATGTAAATTACTCTCAAATGGTTGGGGGGAAGAAATATATACACGTATATGGAGAGAGAACAGAATGTAACAAAGCCAAATGTTAACAACTGAAGAATCTTGATGAAGGTATTCAATGTGCAATTCTTATAACTTTATTGTAAGTTTGGAAGTATTTCAAAATAAAAAGTTTTTAAAAATTAATTTGTCCAAAATAGAACTTCTAATCTCTCTCAAAACCTGCTCTACCCATAGCTGCCCCCATCTTAGAAAATGACAGCTCTACCTTTCTGGTTGTTCAGACCAAATTCACCTGGGGAGCCACTCCTGACTCTTCTCTTTCAGGTCCACTCCAACTCACCCCCAAGTCCTATTGGCTGCGCCTTCGAAACACTTCCAGAACCCCAGCCCTTCTCACCCTCTCCATGCCTACCTTGCCTGGGTCAGCAGCACCTCTTGCTTTATAGATACTCTCCCAGCTTCCCTCCCCTGGGCCCCTCCAGGCCGTTTTCAACACAGCCCCTGGGGGTTTCTGTCAAACCCTAAGCACCACCCTTCTACTCACAACTCTCAGGAGGCCTACATGGACCCATAAGATCAAGATTGGACCCACAGATAGGTTCCTACTGCTTCTGAGGCATCTTCTCCCACCCGTCCCCACAGCCTTCCTGCGGCTCCCCGCCTGCCCAGCGTCCCTTCCTGGGAGGTCCCATGCAGCCACCCCAGCACACACTTCCTCCAGCACCCCTCTCCCAGCTTGGTCCTTCAAGGCACTGAGTATAGTCCTGACGCCAGAGAACTACTTTCCTTCCACAAAACACACAATTCCTGAGCGGAGTCCTATAGCAGGTGTCTGCTAACAAACATTTACAGATAAGTAAGCAACTGGGGGTTGGAAAGTTTCCTTGGAAACTTCGACAACCGGCCAACCCTTCTGTGATAGCTGGCTCTCCAGGCCCGCCTCTTTCCTCTAAAGCAGCCTTACTTGGCCAGGAGCAAGCCGGGCTCCCACTGCAGGGGGCCTGGGCGGGGAGGCCTGGGGGGACGTGGGGGTGGACTCTAGACCTAGGCCCCTGGACGTCAGCATGCCTCGCTGGAAATGGGGGGGGCGGCCCAGAGCGACCCCCAGCACCCGTCAGGACTCCCTCAAGCCACCCCATCGTCGCGCCCAGCATCCTCCCCTCCCCACAGAGCCCGGGCACAGCCCAGGGGGGAGGGACGGCAGCGAAGGGGACTCGCCAGGAACCCCCTCTCCCTGGCGTGGGTAGAAGCCAAATAAGGCCAGGCCGCCCACCCCGCGGCCCCGCCCCGCCGCCGCACACATTCTTCTGCCTTGTAAGGCCCCGGCCGCCGTGCCGCCCCGCCCGAGAGCCCAGACACGACGGCCGCCGGCTCTGCGCACTCAGCCAGTGAGCGCCTTCTCCGGACCAGGTGGGAGCGCGCCGGCCGGGCCTGGTGTCTAGAGCAGGGGGTCTGACGGCCGGGGCTGGGCTGGAGATGGAGGTGGCCGGCCGACCGGCTGTCACGGGGCGGGAGCAGGTCCCAGGAACAGGATATCGGCGGGGTGAGAGGTGGGCTGGGGCCGCGAGTCTGCCCGGAGGGCCAGGGATTCTGGCCTGGGGCTGCGAGGCACGGAGACTCTTCTCTACTCTGGGAAGCAGCGGTCCTTCGGCGAGGGAGGAGACTGTCCAGGCTCTGGCCCTCTGCTGAAGAGCTAGAGGTGCCACACCCAGAGGTCCTGGTGCCAGGGAGAGTGCTGCAATCAACGATGCCCCCCTGGCCCGAAAGAGCCACGTGAGTCACAGATGAGACAGCCCCATCAGGCTCCGAGCTCTTGTCCTTCCCCCATTTCGCATCCCCACACCCTGGGGCAAGAGAGAGGAATAGAGATCAGGACAACCTTGGCCTGGGCTTCCTCTGTGGGCCATCTACTATGTGTGCCTGTGGGTGGGGAAGGTCTGGACTCACTTCCAGGGGACTGGACAAGGACAGGGCTGGGAGAACCTGGGCCCTGCTCCTTTCCGGCCAAGGAAGAGCTGGGTAACAGATGAGGCGAGCTTACAGGGAGTCACTGTTATCTCCAGCAGTAGAGACTGTGAGGCAATGGGGGAAACAGGCCTGGTCTGGCTTCAGCCCAGACCAGGTCTTTGCAGTCATGGTGGCATTTTGGACACCAGTACCAGAGAGGTGGCATCTAGTCCCAGCCAGGCCAACTGTCAGCAATGTTTGATCCCTGGTGTCCAGGGCCCCTGCAGGGGAAAGTAGTAGTTCCAGGGCTAAAGGCCCAGCCTGCCCCTGACTCTAGTCCCTCGACCAGCCTAGAAACCACCTCTGGTCACACAGAGCTCTTAGCCATTCAGCTACAACAGCCCCACGGTGAGCCACTTAGGATGGATGTTTCCTTTTCTGTTCATGCCTCGAAGACACCCACTGGCCCAAACCTAGCCCAGCAGTCCTGGCTTCTAGTTGACATCCACCCTTTCATAGGCATGTCACTTCCCTTCTCGGGCCTGTTTTTCTAACCACACGGTGCTGGGAACCCCAACTCACACCCTGCTTTCCACAATTGCTGGAATGGACGTGGTGGCATTGTGCAAACTCTCAAGTACAGTGTGCCCAGCCATGTCATGGCTCCACCAGGGACGAGGCTGGGGCTGGGGTGGCCATGAAGGCAGAGGAGCCCAGCCAGGCTCAAATAGAGAAGTGGGAGGGCCTGGCCATGCATGCCCTAGAGCAGGCATCCCCAAACTATGGCCCAAGGGCCACATGCCACCTGCCTAGGACATTTATCCGGCCCACCGGGTGTTTTTGCCGCAGCTGCCTGTCCTGCTTAGTAGCCAACTCGTCCTGGGCCCATAGTGCGCACTCTCCAACGGTCTGAGGGACAGTGAACTGGCCCCCTGTTTAAAAAGTTTGAGGACCCCTGCCCTAGAGCTTTAGGGACAGGAGGGAGGTGGGGACAATGATGGCCATCATAGTCTTTGCTGGGCACAGCGGCCTTCTCCTACATGAGTGGCCTTCTGTGAGGGCCACAAGTCAAAGTTCCCAGAGAACATGGGCTCAGGGAAGGATCATGCCCCTCTAAACTACAGCAGAGGAGGGGGCCAACTTCCGGGACAATGCCACTCCCTGCCCTCAGCACCTTCTCTTCCACCAGGTCACAGGTGAGAAGGGCTTCTGTCTAATACACCCCTGCCTCCCCCCAGGAGGGGGGCCCACATTTGTTCTGGGGGGAGACAGAAACCTTCCAAGGGCTGCGAAGTCACAGGTGCAGATGTGGGTCTGGGGGTAGGAAAGATGGGCTGGTGGCTAAGAAGCCAGGTCTAAACAAGGTGACCAGGAGCTAGGGTTCTCAGCTGGAGGGAGCCTCATGCCCCATAAGCACTGAGGAGTGTGAAGGAGGAGTAGGGACCAGGATCAGCCTATCATCCACCCAGGGGATGGGCAAGCTCCCTGAGGTGGGTGGGTTGGGGGGCAGATGGTCCAGAGCCTACCGGAACCTGGACCCTGCAACTAACTCGAAGCACAGAAGGACGGAGAGGACATAGGAGGAGGAGGAGGAGGAATGTCAGGAATGCAGGGCTGTTGACCCAGTGCCTTGGGTGGGGGGAGGGGAAGCCTGCAGGGCAGCTGGGGAGGGGGGTGCTGACTGCCTCTTGCATGTTGACCCACCTCTGGCATTTGGAGAGAGGGATGGACAGTGTAAATGTTATTAAGGATTAAAGGAGATAAAATAAACCATGTTAACAGTTGGCACCAAGCCCCATCCTAAGTGTTTTCCCCAAACAGTCACAGCAAAAATAGCGTACTCCATGGCTGGCACTGTTCCAGAGGCTTTCAGGCACTAAATCAGTAAATCCCCACTGCTGGGCACTCCTCATGTCCCATTCCCAGGACACTAACGCTCGGGAAAGGTAGAAGTTGTTCAAAATCACACCTGCTCATCTGCTTTTGTGAAGAACTGGATGGCAGGAGTCCCAAGCCTGTGGAGGCCTTTGAATGCTAAAAGCCCACCTGGAGGAGGCTGGAAAGATTCTCCTGACCCAGACTCATATGCTCCCCACTCCCTTCCTGCAGGGAAGCCCCCCCACCAACTGAAGCCAAGATGTCCAGCAAACGGGCCAAGGCCAAGACCACCAAAAAGAGGCCACAGCGGGCCACATCCAATGTCTTCGCCATGTTTGACCAGTCCCAGATCCAGGAGTTTAAGGAGGCCTTCAACATGATTGACCAGAACCGTGATGGCTTCATTGACAAGGAGGACCTGCACGACATGCTGGCCTCACTGGGTGAGCAGGGACAGGGATGGGGTGGGGTCTCAGGCACGGCTGCTCCTCATTTATAGAGCTCCTCCTGAGTAGTGAGACACGTGGTACCCACCCTAGAGAACAGCTGCCATGACTTCCTCTGTTTAATAGTTGAACAGAGGCACAGCACACTTTGGGGATTTGCCGGAAGTCCAGTCAGCATTTGAACCTAGAGGGGCTGCCTCCAGAGCAGGACCTTCTAGAGCACATTTGTGTTGGGCTGCCTAGTAACATTTCATTTAAAGAGGGATCAGGGCTGGTGTGGTGGCACACACCTTAGTCCCAGCCACTCAGGAGGCTGAGGCAGGGGTGTCGCTTTAGCCTAGAAGTTTAAGGTTACAGTGAGCTATGATGATGTCACTGCATTCCAGCCTGGGCAACATAGTGAGATCCTGTGTCAAATAAATAAGTAAATAAAGAGAGGGATCAGTATCCAAATGAAAGTTTGAACTGTACAGACTTTCCACTGTATAGATGAGAAAACTGAGGCCTAGAGGGGAGGCCAAAGCACCTCTCCTCCTTCAGAGGTCACCCATCCCAGATGCTCGGAGTTTCTCTCACCCCAGTGACTTCCTCAGAATAGGGATCTTTTTTTAATTTTTTTGAGACAGTCTCACTTTGTTGCCCGGGCTAGAGTGAGTGCTATGGCATCAGCCTAGCTCACAGCAACCTCAAACTCCTGGGCTCAAGCGATCCTCCTGCCTCAGCCTCCCGAGTAGCTGGGACTACAGGCATGCGCCACCATGCCCGGCTAATTTTTTGTATATATATTTTTAGTTGGTCAATTAATTTCTATCTATTTATAGTAGAGACGGGGTCTCGCTCTTGCTCAGGCTGGTTTTGAACTCCTGACCTCGAGCAATCCGCCCACCTCGGCCTTCCAGAGTGCTAGGATTACAAGTGTGAGCCACCGTGTCTGGCCCAGAATAGGGATCTTAGAGCTGAAAGGGCTCAGGAACCAAGTCCAATTTGCCAGAGACCACACCCTGCCTGTGGGCCTGCCTACCTCCCTGCCCACATGCTGGCCACACAGCCACTCTCAGCCCATTCCTGCCACACCCTCGATTGGGTGAACACATCTGGCCCAGACAGTGGCTGAGGGGAGGAAAAGTCTGGGATTGGGGGAGGTATCACATGATGGTCAAGCCACAAGTTTTGGTGTCAGATAGCCCTGAGTCAGTCTCCAGCCTGCACCTATTCCCCTCCCTGTGTAATGGTGACCATGCCCTCTCGTACCCACCAGGCATCTGGTGGGAGGACCAGCCAACCCTGAGTGGGGGGCTAACAGGACACTGCCCCCCTTTCCCAGCTTCAGGCCAGGCTTACTTGCAAGTTCCCTCCCCTGAGGTTGCCAGCAGGGACTGAACTCCAGTGCTCTCATCTGGGACCCTTCCAGCCTTGGCCTGGTGAGAGGAGAGGCTGGCCCTGAGTGCCCCACTAGGGTCTGATGTCATAGCTCCTCTCGGGCCTCAGCTTCCCTGGCCATCCCATTGGCATTCGTGAGGCTCAGAGGAGACAGGGACATAAAGACTCCTTAGCACCCTGCACCCAGGCCCCTAAACCCTGAGGCTTGATGACAGCTTTAGATGTCAACCCAGAAAAATACACATTCATGTCTGTAGCTCATGTCAGCAGGTCTGCAGATCAGTCATGGCCTTCTGGTTAAGAACATCACCTTCAGGTTAAAAAACCCGAAAACAGGAGCAGGAAATAAAATAATCAGCTGCACCAGCCCTGTAGATATTATCTTAAATCTCAAAGCAATCCTACTGGATAGCTGTGATTATCATTCCCACTTTACCAATGAGGAAACTGAGGCTCACAGAGGTTAAGTAATTTGGCCAAGGTCACACAGCTACTAGGTGGTAGGGCTGTTCCAATCACTGTTAGGAGCATCTCACAACCATTGTTTTTTTCATCTCCACAATTCTAAGAGACGCGGGAACCCCAGACACCTGTTTGACAGCAGAGCACAGTGCCTGGACTTTGGGGTTAGGCTGCCTGGGTTCAAATAATGGGTCCACTCCTTACTTGCTATGTGACCTTGGAAAAGTCACCTCACCTCTCTTTGCCTTGGGTCCACACCTGTGAAGGTGGTAAGAATGCTGACCTCACAGGACAGTGAAAGGTGAATGCAGTAAGGCACACGGTACTCCAGACACAGCAAGCAGATGCCATGCTGACTGCGCTTTAGAAAGCATTCCTGACCGCTGACACGCAGCCCAGAGGAGGGAACTGACAGGCAGCTGAGAACTCCTGGCACCCATTGCTGTGGCTGCTTGGGCACTGTGCTTTACAATCCACCCACTTACTCTCTCCCATCTCTCACAGGGGCTGTGAAGGGGTGAGGGAAGGGGAGGTAGGAGTTGCCCAGGCTGGGGACAGAGGGCCCAGGGATGGCAGGCACGAATGTCCCACCCGCCACAGGGAAGAACCCCACGGACGAATACCTGGAGGGCATGATGAGCGAGGCCCCGGGGCCCATCAACTTCACCATGTTCCTAACCATGTTTGGGGAGAAGCTGAACGGCACAGACCCCGAGGACGTGATCCGAAATGCCTTCGCCTGCTTCGACGAGGAGGCCTCAGGTCAGTGGTGCCCCTGTGCACGCGAGTGGGGCCAGACCAGGGGCTGGCAGTGGTGGGGCCCCGCCTGTGCTGGGCCTTCAGTGCCCCTGTCCCAAAGGCCAGAACAGACATCACCATCTCCTGGTTTCTGTTGCCAGAAGCTTCCATTTTCTCTCCCCAAATGCTAGGCCAGAACAGCCCACATCTGCCAAGGTGTCTGATTTCTTGATCTCACCTGTTGGTCTAACACATACTCTCCCTCTGCTTTAGATCTTTTCAGAAATGACACCACTTCATGCCTTTCTTGCTCACAAGGCAGAGAAACCAGCCCCCATTCTCAGATCTTCCCAAGGACTTTATGTCCCACAGCTGATTTTTCCCCAGCAGGTGCCATGCCAGAGTGATGGTGGCAACAGTAATACAGCAGTAGCCCCCCACAGGCCTCAGTATGTTCACAGCATTTTCCTGACTACCTTCACAGTCCCCCACCAGGGTGGCATATTTTTATCCCCATTTTCCACATCAAACAGACAGAGAGAGGTTCGGAACCTTGCCCAAGGTCACACGCTAGAGAGGATGGGAAGCAGCACTCCAGTGCAGGCGGTGGAACTGCAGAGCTCCTGCCCTTGCAGCAGGACATACCCAGCACCCCACCCCACCCCTGCACTCACAGCGCCACGCTCACACAGTAACACCCCTCAGACAGTCCCACTGCAGAACTCCCCCCTCGGGGCCCCTGGCGAGCCCGCCTGCCATGTCCTCATTCCTTCAAACCGAACAGAGACTAGGGCTGTGCCTCCCTGGCCTTCCAGGTATGCGAGAGCTGGCGGGGGGCTGAGGGGTAGGAGCTTCTATGTGCATCCAGCCCAAGTACCTGCTCTCATGGCCCCGGCCCCGCCCCCAGGTTTTATCCATGAGGACCACCTCCGGGAGCTGCTCACCACCATGGGTGACCGCTTCACAGACGAGGAAGTGGACGAGATGTACCGCGAGGCACCCATTGATAAGAAAGGCAACTTCAACTACGTGGAGTTCACCCGCATCCTCAAACATGGTGCCAAGGACAAAGATGACTAGGCCACCCCAGCCCTCCCCCAATGTCCAGGCCCCCGTCCAGTCACCCCCTCCACACACACACTTGTTTGTACCAGCTCCATGCCCACGACCGCACAAGACCCTCGCAGGAGCGGATCCCAGTGGAGGCAACAGGCCAGGGAAGGGGCACATGGCCAACCTGAGGCAAGTGTTCCCACCAAGACCACGGAGACCTGAGAGGGAGTCTCTGAGCCCTGCAAGGAAAGACCATCTGGGGAGATGGGGCAGAGGGCAGGACCCGGAGGCACCAAGGGAAGGCCACTCAACAGAGCCCAGGCTCTGTGGCAGCCTGCCCATCCCTGCACTGCTCCCAGCAGGAAGGGGCCCTGTGTGCTCCGTAAAAGGAAGAGGCCCTGTGTCCTGGTATCTATCGGACACCACTTCATGTGCACCCGCACACAAACACAAGTTCACCAAAGTCCTCTCTCAGAAGGCAGAACACCAGACCCCTCCCCTGTACCCTGTCCAGCCACCAGAGCACACCCACCCACCATGGGACTGTGCTCAAGACGACGCACACAGAGTGGATGATGTTTGTCCCAGGGGAGGCAGAATCTCCAATAGAAGGCTGAGCACTACTGTGGCTGTGTATGTCTGTGGTTGGGGTAAAATAAGAGGCCCCCTAAACCTGAAACACCCTCCCATCCCTTCCTCTCATCCTCAGTGGCTGCCCCATGCCCCCTCCCTGGCCAGAAGAAGGGTTAGGGGCCTCCAGCCACAGGGACCCTGAAGCCTTGGGTGCCAGAGTCCCTCAGTGAGGGGGCTCCATGCCTAGCTGAGACCAAAGCTGCAGGGGAGAGGGACAGAGGGAGGCGAGCCTCCTGGCCTTCAGGCTCATGGGAGGGAGAAGACAGAGTGGGAAGGACACACGGTCAGCACCGCCACTCCCAGTGGAGGCTTCTGGATCTCTGGGTCCCCCCAATGCTCTAAGAAAGCCAGGTGGTCCTGGAAGAATGGGGAGGTTTTGGGAACAGTGATGGGGCATCCCAGTAGTTCAGGCGTGGGGGTGGGAATGAGGGGGTCACCAACTCTGCGACTTGGCTGCACCCTCTGCAGCTGGAGCGTCAGTTCTGCCACAGGACCAGCAGCACCGCAAGCCACAGCTGTTTATATCCCTTACATGTGTACACATGTGTGCACAGTCAGCCCCGGGACCGCTGCTACATACTGAATGATGGGGACACTGACGACAGTGCCTGGGGCATAAAAAGGGCAGAAGTATTGGCTGAATGGTTGAACAGAGAGCCAAGAAGGGCAGTGACTGCCTGAGGTCGCCTGGTGGGTCTGGGCAGAGTGAGGGCTGGACTCTCCATGGGGCTCAGGCTGGGGCTGCACCCACCTGAAATGACCCCAGCCAAGGTCAGTAAGTGACTGCTGGACCCAGATTGGTCAGATGCCTTCTTTACAGGTCACCCAGAGCCAGGCCCCCAGAGCACTTGGCAGAGGTCTTAGATCAAAGCCGAGTGCTGAGCACCAAGAGGACCCTGCACCAGCGCAGACGACCCCGACCTCCCACAGGCCTCTGCCCCACCTCAGCACCAGGCCCTGGACAAAGCCCAGATGAAACTCCTCATCTTGGCTCCAAACTGAGCCCAACAAGTTCCAAATTAGGCCCAAATACATCCCAGATTCACTCCCAACCACACCTTGGCCCCTGGCCACAGACTGTGGGCCCCAGCTACAAAGGCCCCTGAGCAACTCTTAGCCTGGCCACCCACTCACTGCTGCCAGTCCCAAAGCGGGGTGGGAGGGCAGCTCTGGGTGTCCTCCAGAACTCTGGCCACACATGCTCAACACTAAGACCACAGGGTCCTCTCAGCAGAGCCACTGCAGCACCAACAGCCTTTCTGGAAGAAGGCAGGGACATGTCAGGATTCCAAGCTCAGTTTGTGACGCTGTCACTAGACTATCACTCTTCACTCAGAGAGATGGGAGTGCTCACATCTGGGTGGGGACAGGACAGAGTCAGTCCATCCTCATGGTTTCAGAAATGGCCTGGGGGCTCATGGAACCCCCAGAAACGGAAAAGGAAAGTGCTCTGGGTAAGGTAGGGCAGGACCAGCAGGAATCTGCAGGGCAGGATGAGGAGGGAAAGAAGGTTGCTTGGTGTATAGAAACCGCCTGAGCCACGGTCTAGGAGCGGGAATCCACAGGGCATGCTGGGAGCTGGCGAAGAAAGCAGTTTTTCATGTCAGGAACTGACCTATTAAGATCTTAGCAGCTTTTCAGAAAAAAAAGAAAAAGACACTAATGGATTTTATTTATCTCAGGCAACATTTAGATGTAACAGTGTAGTACTCCCAGAGTTTCAAAGTCAAGCACAAAACACAGAAGCCACAAACAAAAAGAATGATGGATTTAAATGCAGGAAGACTAAATACATTCTCTAGGACTAAAGAAACCATAAACAAAGTTAAACACTAAATGCAGACTAAAAGAAAATACCTGCAGAATACTTAACGAGGCTGGGCACAGTGGCTCACACCTGTAATCCTAGCACTATGGGAGGCCGAGGCCTGGAAGATTGCTTGAGGTCAGGAGTTCAAGACCAGCCTGGGCAAGAGCAAGACCCCCTCTCTACAAAAAATAGAAAAATTAGCTGGGCATGGTGATGTGCGCTTTTAGTCACAGCTATTCAGAAGGCTAAGGCAGGAGGATCACTTGAGCCCAGGAGTCTGAGGCTCCAGTGAGCTATGATTGTGCACTGCACTCCAGCCTGGTCAACAAAGCAAAACCCTATCTCAAAAAAAAAAAAAATTAATTACACTTATCTATGAGGGGCTACAACAATTCAATAAAAGACAGCTCAGTAGAAAAAAATTGGGAAATAATATGAAAGGTCATCTCAGAACAAATACAAACACTAAGCGTATTATCAGGAGGCTGAGGCAGGAAGATTGTTTGAGGCCAGAAGTTCAAGACCAGCCTGGGCTGGGCGTGGTGGCCCACACCTATAATCCTAGCACTCTGGGAGGCCTAGGCGGGAGGATCGCTCAAAGTCAGGAGTTCAAGACCAGCCTGGACAACAAGACCCTGTTTGTCTGTTTCTTGCTCTCTTTCGTAGGCTGTGTCCCTCAGGCTGAAGTGCAGTGGTACAATCACAGCTCACTGAGGCCTCAAACTCCTGGGCTCAAGTAATCCTCTTGTCTCAGCCTCCGAATACCTAGAATTACAGGCCTGTGCCACCATGCTCGGCTAATTTTTAAAATTGTTTTTAAAGACAAGGTCTCATCCTGTTGCCCAGGCTGCTCTCAAATTCCTGCCCTCAATCAATCCTCCTGCCTCAGCCTCCCAAAGTGCTGAGATTACAGGCGTGAGCCATTGCATCCAGCCTATTTGTCTAGTTTTAATTATTATACTTAGGTCTTTGATTAAAATGCCTGTATTTTTAACAATTGTATTTCCAGGAACAATAATTCTATCTGGAAAATGCTATGAGACCTTAGGCAACTCACATGTTGTTATATTTATTTTTTTGATTAACTTTTAAATTTTTTTTTTTTTTTTGAGACAGAGTCTGGCTTTGTTGCCCAGGCTAGAGTGAGTGCCGTGGCGTCAGCCTAGCTCACAGCAACCTCAAACTCCTGGGCTCAAGCAATCCTACTGCCTCAGCCTCCCGAGTAGCTGGGATTACAGGCATGTGCCACCATGCCCAGCTAATTTTTTCTATATATATATCAGTTGGCCAATTAATTTCTATTTATGGTAGAGATGAGGTCTCGCTCTTGCTCAGGCTGGATTTGAACTCCTGACCTTGAGCAATCCACCCGCCTCAGCCTCCCAGAGAGCTAGGATTACAGGTGTGAGCCACCGCACCCGGCCCAAATTTTTAAAATTTTTTAATTGCAGTAAAATACACATAACATAAACTTTACCATCTTAACCATTTGAGGAAAGGGGGGGTGACAGGCTCTCACTATGTTTGCCCAGTCTGGCCTCAAACTCCTGGCCTCAAGTGATCCTCCCGCCTCGGTCTCCTGAGTAACTGGGACTACAGGCATGAGCCACTATGCTTGGTCTTATTTACATCTTTAATTGCACTTTGAGTTTCATAATTTTACCTTAGGTCTTGTATATATTTTCATTTTCTACATGGGGTCTTCCACAGAGCAAAAGTTTTTAATTTTAATGAAGTATTCCTCAAAACTGTCAAAGTAATCAAAAATACCACCAAAAATTGGAAACAATCCAAATATCCTTCAAATGGTAAATGGACAAACAACACTGCACATTCGTTCAGTGGACCGCTTGCTACTCATCAATGCAAAGGAAACTACCACCTCTGCTGGTACATATACAACACGGATGAATCTCAAACGCAACATGCTAAGTAAAATCTACGTACTGTACAGTTTCATTTGTATGATGGTTGGGGTATGGCAAAACTATAAAGACAGAAAACAGCTTATAGGGGCAGAAAATAGTGGTTGCCTAGGTAGGGAAGTGTGGGAAGAGAGATTGGCTATAAAGGGTCATGAGGAAATTTGGGGTGATGGAACTATCCTGCATCTTGATTATGGTGGTGATCACAGGATTGGATACACTCGTTAAAAGTCATAGAAAAAGGGTAGATTTTTACTGTACTAAAAAGGCACGGCCGGGCGCGGTGGCTCACGCCTGTAATCCTAGCTCTCTGGGAGGCCGAGGTGGGCGGATCATTTGAGCTCAGGAGTTCGAGACCAGCCTGAGCAAGAGTGAGACCCCATCTCTACTATAAACGGAAAGAAATTAATTGGCCAACTAATATATATAGAAAAAA
>VSMD01136944.1:0-10400 GCA_008750895.1 Mirza zaza | reverse complement strand
CTGTCTCAAAAAAAAAAAAAAAAAAAGCACAAGGCAGGCCGGGCACGGTGGCTCACACCTGTAATCAATCCTAGCACTCTGGCAGGTCGAGGCGGGAGGATAGCTCAAGGTCAGGAGTTCGAAACCAGCCTTAACAAGAGCGAGACCCGTCTCCACTAAAAGTAGAAAGAAATTAATTGGCCAACTAATATATATATAGAAAAAATTAGCCAGGCATGGTGGCACACGCCTGTAGTCCCAGCTACTCGGGAGGCTGAGGCAGCAGGATTGCTTGAGCCCAGGAGTTTGAGGTTGCTGTGAGCTAGGCTGACGCCACGGTACTCACTCTAGCCTGGGCAACAAAGTGAGACTCTGTCTCAAAAAAAAAAAAAAAAAAACAAGGAATTAACATCTAAAATATTATAAGAAAAAGTTGGAGACTAATAGAAAAATAGGTAAAGCATGTAAGTAGGAAATGTAACAAAGAGAAATTTCAAAGATCCAGCAAGTACCATATACTAGCATATGGTCAACTCACTGGTATAGTGGTACAGGGTGATTGGTTCCAGGACCCCGTCAGATACCCAAATCCATGGACACCCAAGTCCCATATAGAATATGGCACAGTATTTGCATATAACCTACATGCATTCTTCTATATACATCATGTCTAGATGACTTATAATACCTAACACAATGGAAATGCTATGTAAATCGTTGTTACACTGTATTGGTCTTTTAATTTGTATTATTTTTATTGTGGCATTATTATTTTTTATGGTTTTTTCACCCTAGATATTTTTGATCCATAGTTGATTGAATCTGTGGATATAGAACCTGCAGATATGAAAGGCTGACTGTATACAGAAAAAAATGCAAATTAGAAACAGGAGGCTACTTTCTTTATACCTAGCAAATTGTCAATAATTAGAGAGAGAGGGCCAGGTGCAGTGGCTCACACCTGTAATCCCAGCACTTCAGGAGGCCGAGGAAGGAGGATTGCTTAAGGCCAGGAGTTCCAGACCAGCCCAGGCAACATAGTGAAACCCCATCTCTACAAAAAACAGAAAAACTGCTGGGCACGGTGGCATGCACCTGTAGTCCCAGCTACTTGGAAGGCTGCGGCAGGAAGATCGTTTGAGCCCTGGAGTTTGAAGTTGCAGTGAGGTATGATAATGCCACTTCATTCTAACCAGGATGACAGAGCAAGACACTGTCTCAAAAACAAAACAAAACTGGAGAGGTCATGAACTTGGTGTGAGGCTGAGACTGGTGTGAGATGGGAGAAGTGCCAAGGGCCAAGTGATGAACTCAGGGCTGTCTAGGCCACCGGGAGAGCCTGGATATGACTATAAATGCCATAGGAACCACTAGATAATTTTAATCAGGGAGAGACAATTTCATTTTTATTGGGCAATTACCATGGGCCTTGTGCCAGGCTCTCTATCATACATGGATTACTGCATTTTATTCTACATAACTACGCCACAGAGAGGGGCTATTTTTAACCCAATTTCATACTGAGGAAACTGAAGCAGGAAAAGTTTAAATGACCAAGGTTTAAACGTCAAGCTCATAAAATTACTAAGAGTAAAACCCACACTCAATCACTGCTTAGGATGTTGCATACATAAAGAAATAATGAGGCCGGGCGCGGTGGCTCACGCCTGTAATTCTAGCACTCTGGGAGGCCAAGGCAGGAGGATAGCTCAAGGTCAGGGGTTCGAAACCAGCCTCAGCAAGAGCGAGACCCGTCTTCACTAAAAGTAGAAAAAAATTAATTGGCCAACTAATATGTATATAGAAAAAATTAGCCAGGCATGGTGGCGCATGCCTGTAGTCCCAGGTACTCGGGAGGCTGAGGCAGCAGGATTGCTTGAGCCCAGGAGTTTGAGGTTGCTGTGAGCTAGGCTGACGCCACGGCACTCACTCTAGCCTGGACAACAAAGCGAGACTCTGTCTCAAAAAAAAAAAAAAAAAAAACAGAAAAGAAATAATGGCTCTCTTGAAAGTGGTTAAGGTGAAGAAAAAGAAAAAAGAAAACAAATAGTGGCTTATATTTAATGACCAATTACTATATGCCAGGCAATCTGATTCTAGGGCCTCTGCAATTTCTAAGTCACTGGCCAGGAAAGGGACCTTTTTAAAGAATTCCTCTGGCTGTATAATTATATGGACAAATCCCTACCCATGTCATGACACATGACAGCTAAAGTATCAGTATCCCTGCCTTGGCCGGGAGAGGGGCAGTGGCAAGCCCAGGGTCAGCCAGCCAATCCGGACCAAAGAGCTCACAATACCCAGCCCAGGCTGCTTTCCGGATGCCAGTTACCACTAGAGGACCTCTGAGGCCCCTTGAGTCTCAAGATATTGATCTCAAGGGGCCAGCAGCCCAGGCCCTCAAGCTGGTTCTAGGCACCTAGTTTGAAAAGCCCCTTTCTTCAAAGCAAGCACTCAGGGTGAGTAAGCAGTGATGGCCACAGGCAACCAGAAAGGACATCATAGCCCACCATCCCACTCACCTGTGCCCCGCCTGATCCCCCCCCACACACACACAGAGAGTCACCCTGGACAACCCACTATTTCCAGCACATCTGCCAAATAAAGGGAAATGGTAGAACCAGCTTCATCGGGTCACTGTGAAGTTGGGAGTTACTTTATATAACATAACTACTGAGCGTGGGACCTGATTCTAGTAAACTACCAGCCCTCCTCTCCTGTCTAGAATTAAACTTCCCATAAGAGCTAAAGTATGCCTCCTAGGGCTGGTTTCCCTTTTTTCTCAGGACAGTATGGAAGGCCCGCTACAAGTAAAATCCCACACTAGCCTCAGGAGAGGGACAGCTGGTATGACCCAGGACATTCTCTGTGCATCAAAATATATGTGAAGGCCGGGCGCGGTGGCTCACGCCTGTCATCCTAGCAGGCCTGGGAGGCCGAGGTGGGCGGATTGCTTAAGGTCAGGAGTTTGAAACCAGGCTGAGCAAGAGCAAGACCTTGTCTCTACTGTAAGTAGAAAGAAATTAATTGGCCAATATATACAGAAAAAATTAGCTGGGTATGGTGGCACATGCCTGTAGTCCCAGCTACTCAGGAGGCTGAGGCAGTAGGATTGCTTGAGCCCTGGAGTTCGAGGTTGCTGTGAGCTAGGCTGATGCCACGGCACTCACTCTAGCCTGGGCAACAAAGCAAGACTCTATCTCAAAAATATATGTATGTATGTGTGTGTGTGTGTGTGTGTGTGAAGAAGCTGGGCATGGTGACATGTGCCAGTAGTCCCAGCTACTCAGGAGACCAAGACAGGAGAAACACTTGAGCCCAGGAGTATAAGGCCAGCCTGGGGCCGGGTGCGGTGGCTCAAGCCTGTAATCCTAGCTCTCTGGGAGGCCGAGGTGGGCGGATCGTTTGAGCTCAGGTGTTCGAGACCAGCCTCAGCAAGAGCGAGACCCCATCTCTACTATAAAATAGAAAGAAATTAATTGGCCAACTAATATATATAGAAAAAAATTAGCCAGGCATGGTGGCACATGCCTGTAGTCCCAGCTACTTGGGAGGCTGAGGCAGCAGGATTGCTTGAGCCCAGGAGTTTGAGGTTGCTGTGAGCTAGGCTGACGCCACGGCACTCACTCTAGCCTGGGCAATAAAGTGAGACTCTGTCTCAAAAAAAAAAAAAAAAAAAAAAAAAAGGCCAGCCTGGGCAATATAGTGAGACTCTGCCTCTAAAAATATTTAATTAAAAAAGTTTAAAAAAATCTGAGGAAAGAAATATATTTATTATCTGCATAAACTCAGGCAAGTTATTTTCCTGTCTGAAGTTATTTTAACATGTTATAGGTTTTCATCTATAAGATGGAGATAACATCTACCTCATAAGGCTACTGTCAGGATGAGTTTATGAAGTGTGTAGAACAGTGCCTGGTACACAGAAAGGACTGTATAGTTATTTTTTTTTTTTTTTTTTTTTTTTTTGAGACAGAGTCTCGCTTTGTTGCCCAGGCTAGAGTGAGTGCCGTGGCATCAGCCTAGCTCACAGCAACCTCAAACTCCTGGGCTCAAGCAATCCTGCTGCCTTAGCCTCCCAAGTAGCTGGGACTACAGGCATGTGCCACCATGCCCGGCTAATTTTTTCTATATATATTAGTTGGCCAATTAATTTCTTTCTATATATAGTAGAGATGGGGTCTCGCTCTTGCTCAGGCTGGTCTCGAACTCCTGAGCTCAAATGATCCGCCCACCTCGGCCTCCCAGAGAGCTAGGATTACAGGCTTGAGCCACCGCGCCCGGCCTTGTATAGTTATTAAACAAAATGAATTTTAAAATACACAAGTTGAATGTGACCCGAAAATGGTTTTATGGGAGATAACATTTTGGTTATGTAAATATAGTTCAGAGGATTCTGGCAGGAAATCACAAGCTCTGGAAAGGACAAAATCCCAAAAGCTAAGCAAAAGTGACACTGGTGAACAGTGATACAGGTTGAATATCCCTTATCTGAAATGCTTGGAACCTGAGTGTTTCTGATTTTGGATTTTGGAATATTTGCATATACATAATGAGATACCTTGGGGATGGAACCCAAGTCTAAATATGAAATTTATTTATGTTTCATACACACATATCCTGAAGGTAGTTTTGTACAATATTTTCAATACTTTTGTGCATGATACAAAGTTTTGACTGTGACCCATCACATGAAGTCAGGTGTGGAATTTTCAAAAAGTGTCAAATTTTGGAGCATTTAGGATTTCAGGTTTTCACATCAGGGATGCTCAACCTGTACATCATAAGAAACAGAACACACTGGATTTGCTAGCAAATGAAGCCTCACTCAATACATACAAAGGTGTAAAAGTAAATACCAGAACTGTGTCCAAGAGAATGACAATAAAAAGCAAGACACAAAGCAAAAATATCCTGAAAGAATTTCTACCCAGTACTTGGAGCAAAAGTAAATATATCTATATTTCTTTTTTAACTAATTAAAAAATTTTATGTTTCTATTTTTCTTTTTGGCCAAACATGGGTGTCTGAAAAAGTAAATATATTAATATCAACAAACTCAGGCACAAAGCTACAAAACCCATCCTTGCTGGGATGTTGTGTCACACTTTGCCACTAGGGGTCGCCCGAGGTCACCAAGCAAATTTGGAACAGAGCACTCGGAATTCCTGGCCCCAGTCTGCTTTCCCAGGTACCAGCTGCCTCTTCAGGAGCAGTGAGGTCCCTGCAGCTCTAAGATGCCAGGATGCCATCTCAAGGGACCACATGAAGCCCTGAAGAGCCCCAAGGGCCACAATTTGCACCGCTCTCTTCCAGCCACAACCCTGGCATATATTGTAAGGCGTCGGGGAAATTGCAGAATACACTTTTTTAGAAATGGGAAAAGGGTACAAAGGAGGCATATGCCAACAAATAGGATATCATCCCCACTGTACAGGTGAGGAAACTGAGGCTCAAAGAGGTAAAGCAACTTGTTCAGGATCACACTGCTAGGGAGTATCAGAACCAGATTCAAACCCAGCTGAGTCAGAGCCTTGTCACTTGGTTACTGTGCACCCATCCCCAGACAGGTCTGGGAAAGAGACAGACGGATGAGGAGAGCGTCTGAGGTATGGGTTATGAAGGAATGGCTACTTCCTCCTCCAGAGACCCTCCATGCCTTCCCCATCTGGTCCAAGAAAGCTGTCCCCTTTCCCCTACTGAGCCATGACAGTTGAGGATGGGGTCTGAGGTGTTTTCTTGGGCCTCCTTCCTAGCAGGACCCCCAGAGCTACACAGTCAGTTTCTTCATTCAGCAAGGGCTCTTGAGCCCTGCTCAGAAATTTCCATCTTCACTTCTCAACTATGACTTGATTTTCTCCTCATCAGGGGCCCAACTTCCCTCAGCCCCTCCTCAAACCCAGTCAGCTCTAAGACCAGAATGCCACCCAAGTCTCCAGATGTATTCCATTGCTCCCACTAGAACCTCTTTATCCAGACTTTAAACTTTATGTGGACTACTGTGACTGCCTTTTTTAAAAACTGAAGTATAATTCATGTATAGAAAGATGCATAAATTTTAAGCACAAAGCTCTATGAACTGCTGTGACCTCTTAACTGGCCTTCCTGGTTCCCCTGGGCCTGCCTCTCTTCCCCACTCCACAGTTTTGGGTTGCTCTTTCCAAGTCTGTCTGACCAGGTGCCTGTCCCTGTCAAAGCCCTAAAGATAAAGACCCACAGAAACAGAATTATAAACATTCCTCACCTTTGAGAAAGAAAAATACAAAGTCAGATCTAAATCTGCCTTTCAGAAAGGAATTCACGACCGGGCGCAGTGGCTCATGCCTGTAATCCTAGCTCTCTGGGAGGCCGAGGAGGGCGGATTGCTCAAGGTCAGGAGTTCAAAACCAGCCTGGGCAAGAGCGAGAACCCATCTCTACTATAAATAGAAAGAAGTTAATTGGCCAACTTATATAGAAAAAATTAGCCGGGCATGGTGGCACATCCTTTTATGGCCGAGTCGTACTCCATGGTATACACACACCACATTTTGTTAATCTACTCATGAACTGATGGACACTTGGGTTGATTCCACATCTTTCCAATTGTGAATTGTGCTGCAATAAGCATTCAAGTGTAGGTGTCTTTTTAATAAAACAACTTCTTGTCCTTTGGGTAGATATCAAGTTGTGGGATTGCTGCATGGAATGGTAGGTCTACTTTTAGTTCTTTGAAAAATCTCCATACTGTTTTCCATAGTGGTTGTACGAATTTGCAGTCCCACCAACAGTGTATAAGCATTCCCTTCTCTCTGCATCTGTGCCAGCATCTACTGTTTTTGGACTTTTTAATAAAAGCCATTCTAACAGGAGTAAGGTGATATCTCATTGTGGTTTGAATTTGCATTTCCCTAATGATTAGTGATGGTGAGCATTTTCTCATGTTTGTTGGCCATTTGTCTATCTTTTGAAAAGCTTCTGTTCTTGTCTTTTGACCACTTTTTAATAGGTTTGTTTTTATCTTGATTTCTTTGTAGATTCTGAATATTAGCCCTTTATCGGATGTGCAGTTTGCAAATATTTTCTCCCATTCTCCAGGTTGTCTATTTGCTCTGTTATTTCCTTAGCTGTGCAGAAGCTTTTTAATTTAATCAAGTCCCATTCATTCATTCATTCATTCATTTATTTATTTATTTAGAGACAGAGTCTCACTTTATTGCCCAGGCTAGAGTGAGTGCCGTGGCGTCAGCCTAGCTCACAGCAACCTCAAACTCCTGGGCTCAAGCAATCCTGCTGCCTCAGCCTCCCAAGTAGCTGGGACTACAGGCATGTGCCACCATGCCTGGCGAATTTTTTCTATATATATTAGTTGGCCTATTAATTTCCTTCTATTTATAGTAGAGATGGGGTCTCGCTCTTGCTCAGGCTGGTCTCGAACTCCTGAGCTCAAATGATCCGCCCACCTCGGCCTCCCAGAGAGCTAGGATTACAGGCTTGAGCCACCGCGCCCGGCCTATTTATTTATTTTTGTTGTCGTGACTGCCATTGGTGTCTTAGTCATAAATTCTTTCCCTAGACCAATATCTAGAAGAGTTTTCTCTACATTTTCTTCCAGAATTCTTATGGTTTCCTACCTTACATTTAAGTATTTTACCCATCTTGAATTAATTTTTGTGAGTGTTGAGAGAAAGGTGTCCTTTCATTCTTCCGCTGGTGGCTATCCAATTTTCTCATCACCGTTTATTGAGTAGGGCTTCTTTTCCCCAGTGTACATTGTTGTCTGCTTTGTCAAAGATCAGTTGGCTGTAGGTAGATGGTTTTATGTCTGGGTTCTCTATTCTGTTCCATTGGTCTATGGCTCTATTTTTTTTTTTTTTTTTTTGCCCTTGGCTCTGCTTTATTCTTAGAGCACCCTTTGAATACAGTTAAACACACACACACACACACACACACACACACACACACACACACACACACACACACACAATGGAACTGGAACTGGGTCCAGGCTGGTGGCACCTGACCCCAGAAGAATTCCTCAACCAAGGTGGATTTACACAAAATGCAGAGGAAAAAATAAGGCTATGTGGTTCTGAGTCAAGGGTCAGCAGATCGGCAGAAGAGGAGTCAGTGAAGGCATGGGCTGGTCGTGCCTCCTAAGTGCCAGTGCAAACTACACTGCAGTGTTGAGTGTCAGGATATGTTTCACATCACTTAATTCCCATACAAGTGTCGTCTCTTGCTTGTCCCACTTCTGCAGGTAGACAAGTTTGCTTCCATCCAGTGTCACAACGGACTTGCCCCTCCTGTCATCTGCTGTTGTCTCATCAAATTCCACCCCTAGCTTAAAGCTGATCTCCGTGTTCTTGAAGGTGCCCTTTACCTTTAGGATGATAGTGCCCCCATTCTTTTCGATGACTGTGGTAGGCTTGGTCATGTTGGCCAGCTACCTGGTAGCAAAACCCATCCCAACTGACTTCATGTAGTCATCGAAATTCTTGCTGTCCACTAGTTTCCAGGTGCCTAGGAAGGTGTTCACCATGGTGATGCTGGGCTAGGCTGAGAAAGCAGCTGCCAAGAGAGCAGGCATGCAAGGACTCCGGACTGGCCTATGTCTCTATTTTTGTACCAATATCATGCTGGTTTGATTACGATAGCCTTGTAATATAGTTTGAAGTCTGGTAATGTGATGCCCCCAGATTTGTTCCTTTTGCTGAACAGTACTTTGGCTGTTCGGGCTCCTTTCTGGTTCCAAGTGAAGTGCAGAATTATTTTTTCAATATCTGTGAAATATGCTGTCGGTATTTTGATGAGGATTGCACTGAATCTGTAAATCACTTTGGGTAGTATTGACATTTTTAACAATGTTGATTCTACTAATCCATGAGCAGGGTATGTTTTTCCATTTGTTTATGTCATCTGCAATTTCTTTCCTTAGTGTTTCATAGTTCTTATAGAGATCTTTCACCTCCTTGGTTAAGTATATTCCTAGGTATTTTATTTTCTTTGTAGCTATTGTGAATGGTATTGAGTCTTTGATGTGACTCTCACCTTGACTGTTACTGGTATATAGAAATGCTACTGATTTGTGTACACTGATTTTGAAACCTGAGACTTTGCTGAATTTATTTATCAATTCCAGGAGTCTCTTGATGGGGTCTTCAGGGTTTTCTAGATACAAGATCTCATCATCAGCAAAAAACTTCAATAAATTTAAAAGGACTGAAATAATAGCCAATATGTTATCTGAGCAAAATATAATGAAATTAAAAAACAACAGGAAGAGACTAGGTACAGTGGCTCACGCCTGTAATCCCAACACTTTGAGAGGCTGAGGTGGGAGGATTGCTTGAGGGTAGAAGTTCAAGACCAGTATGGGCAACATAGTGAGACTCTAGTCTCTAAAAATATTTTAAAAATTAGTTGGGCATGGTGGTATGCACCTGTAGTCCCAGCTACTCAGGTGGCTAAGGCAAGAGCATTGCTTAAGCCCAGGAATTCGATATCACAGTGAGCCAGGATAACACCACAGTATTCCAGCCTTGGTGACACAGCAAGACCTTGTTTCAAGAAAGGGGAACAGGGAAGGGGGAAGAAGGAAGAGGGAAGGGAAGAGAGAAAAAATTACAGAAAGAAATTTGGGAAACTCACAAATATGTAGAAATTAAACAGCATATTCCTAAATGAACAATGAGTAAGACAAACAAGAAATCACAAGGGAGATTAGCAAATACTATGAGATGAATGAAAATACTCAAAACTTATGTGATGCAGCTAAAACATGCTTGAAGGGTAATTCCTATCTGTAAATGTCTGTTTTTTTTTTAAAGAAAGATTTCTTGGTATCAATCTCTGGTGTTTTGGAAATAAAAATAAATTAATAAAGAAAGATTTCAAATCAATAACCTAACCTTCCACCTTAAGACACTAGAAAAGTCAGAAGAGCCAACTAAACCTAAAGTAAGCAGGAGAAAAGAAATAATTAACATTGGGGCAGAAATTAATGAAATACAGAGCAGAAAAACAATAGAGAAAATAAAACCAAAAACCTGACAAACCCTTATCTAGACTGACCACGAAAAAGAGAAGACTCAAAATTACTAGAATCTAAAATGGGGCCGGGCGCGGTGGCTCACGCCTGTAATCCTAGCACTCTGGGAGGCCGAGGCGGGCGGATTGCTCAAGGTCAGGAGTTCAAAACCAGCCTGAGCGAGACCCCATCTCTACTATAAAAATAGAAAGAAATTAATTGGTCAACTAATATATATATAAAAAAAAAAATTAGCCGGGCATGGTGGCGCATGCCTGTAGTCCCAGCTACTCGGGAGGCTGAGGCAGCAGGATTGCTCGAGCTCAGGAGTTTGAGGTTGCTGTGAGCTAGGCTGACGCCACGGCACTCACTCTAGCCTGGGCAACAAAGCGAGACTCTGTCTCAAAAAAAAA
>VSMD01136936.1:14190-71821 GCA_008750895.1 Mirza zaza | reverse complement strand
ATATATTAGTTGGCCAATTAATTTCTTTCTATTTATAGTAGAGATGGGGTCTCGCTCTTGCTCAGGCTGGTCTCGAACTCCTGAGCTCAAAGGATCCGCCCACCTCGGCCTCCCAGAGAGCTAGGATTACAGGCTTGAGCCACCGCGCCCAGCCTCTTTCTTTCTTTCTTTCTTTTCTTTCGACAGAGTCTTACTCTGTTGCCCAGGCTAGAGTGCCGTGGTGTCAGCCTAGCTCACAGCAACCTCAAACTTCTGGGCTCAAGCAATCCTCCTGCCTCAGCCTCCCGAGTAGCTGGGGCTACAGGCATGCGCCATCATGCCCGGCTAATTTTTTCTATATATTTTCAGTTGGCCAATTAATTTCTTTGTATTTTTAGTAGAGACAGGGAGCTCGCTCTTGCTCAGGCTGGCTTTGAACTCCTGACCTTGAGCGATCCTCCCACCTCAGCCTCCTAGAGTGCTAGAATTATAAGCCTGAGCCACCCGGCCTGCTTGCTTTCAAGGACTCTAAAACAGAGGGTTAAGCTAGAGTCCTACCTTGGGTTACCTCACAATTTACTGGGGAAGACAGACATGTAAATGTATAATTATAGAGCAGTGTGGTAAAAGATATAGATATTTTCAAAGAACTGCCAAATTACTGGGGAGAGAATAGTTACTACTTAGAAACCAGAGTCAGTGGGTTCCATAGAGGAGCTGGCTAGTCTTTGCAGAAGGGGTAGCTCCTAATTCCTGTGTGGGGTCATGTATTCTTAGGACTATATGCTGACGTCTTCCAAATCTTTATCTTCAGCTTAGATCTCTTCCCTGGGTTTTGGATGTGAACAGCCAAATGCCTGCTGGATAACTGCATCTAGATGTACCACAGGCATCTCAAAGTCCAAAACTATACTTCTTTTCTCCACCCAAACCTATTTTTTCTCCATACTATCTACTTCAATTAGTAATAGCACCATCCACCTGGTCACCCAAGCTCAACACAGGGGAGTTATCTCCGTGTTTTAGTTATCTACTGCTATATAACAAACCTCCCCAAAACTTAGTGGTATAACACTTCACAGTTCTGTGGGTACATTGGCTCAGGTGGGTAGTCCTTGTTGGGTTCTCTCAGGTAAGTAAAGTCAGATATTGGCTGGGGCTGCTGTCATCACATGGCTCAGTTGGACTAGCTGCCCAAGATAGCTCACTCCCACGGCTGGTAGCTGGCTAGTAGCTGGGACCTCAACTGGTGGCTTGGGCTTCTCCCAGAATGAGAGCTGGGTTCTCATTCCAAGAGACTCAGGCAAACCTTCCTCCCTCGTAGCCTTAGAAGTCTTATAGTACAATTTTGCCTCATTCCATCAGTTTTAAGGGGCCAGCCCATAATCAATGTGAGACTACATTATTGGGTATGGTTCATTGGAGACCATCTTTAGAGACTAGCTACCATGTCCTGACTGTTCCCTCTCCTTCGTTTACTTGTTAATAGTGTCTAATTTCTTCTCTCTATCCTGACTGTGAAGGTCCTAGCCCTGCTTCTTGTCACCTCATACCTGGATTATTGCAATAGCAACCTCTGCTACCTCCAACTGCTCTATTTTGTTCTATCTTCTGTCTTGTTCCTCTTTAATTCATACAAGACATCCTTTACAAAGGTAAGTGATCTTTCTAAGAAAAAAAGAAAAACTTTATATTAAGAAATACAAGCAGGCCAGGCACAGTGGCTCACACCAATAATCCTAGCACTCTGGGAGACTGAGGCAGGAGGATAGCTTGAGCTCAGGAGTTTGGGACCAGGCTGAACAAGACTGAGACCCTGTCTCTCCTAAAAATAGAAAAAATTAACCTGGTATGGTGGTGTGCCTGTACTCTCAGCTACTTGGGAGGCTGAGGTAGGAGTATCCCTTGAGCCCAGGAGTTTGAGGTTGGGGTGAGCTGTGATGACGTCACTGCACTCTAGCCTGGGTAACAGAGCAAAACTGTGTCGAAAAAAAAAAAAAGAGTTGATATTCAACAATGATGTCTCTTCCTAAAACAATATCAAGACAGGATACTTATACTCTGCCTTTCTTAAAGGATTACCAGGTAGCTGTTAGGATGAGCCCTTTTAGATTAGTGAGGAAAATCTACAGTGAGTTAACCTGAGAAAACCATGCATGTTTTGTAAAGCATAATCTGTTTTTCCTTTTAACCTAGTGGTTCTTAGAGCTGTTAGTGTTACGGGACATAACGCAGCCAATGAAGTGTGCATTGTGTTCTCATCTATATCAGTTAAATTACAGAAGATGTGTACAACAGGGCACATTTTCTGAGACACAATGCAAATGTAAGGTAAGCTCGATATTCTTTATTTGCATGAGAGAATTTGGTTAATTGTTAAACTTCCAAAGTTATCATAGAAAAGTCAACAAGCCGACAAATGCAAAATACCAAACAGTTAGGGATAAAAGGAGCCTCTCTGTTAGGCCAAACACAATACAATAAGATTGGCAATCTTACATCATTTAATTCTGATCTTAAAATCTAACACTCACCATATTTTTATGTATAATTGACAAATAATGTAAATAATTGATAATGTCCTGTGTTGACAAGGGCAAGAGTAAATAGGTACTCTACTACATGGTCATTTGGAAGATAAATTGGTAAACCTTTTAAAAGGGTACTTTTACACAGACTGCCAAAATTTAAAATGCACTTATCATTTGATCCAGTAATTCTACTACTGGGAATTTACCTTATAGGATATATTTGCAAAAGTTTGGCTAGTTATATGCATAGAGAGATGTTTATTACAGCATTTATTATGATGACAGAATTCTAGAAAGAACCCAAACATCCATTAGTAGGGGACTGATTAAATTGTGATGTACAATGAAATAACATTCACCTGTTAAAAAGAATAAGGTAAATTTGCATGTTTTGTGTAAATATCCCGACATATGCTATTGAGAAGAAGAGCAAAATATAGTCAGTATTTAATATTATGTAATTTGTATAAATATCTTCAAGACTATACAAAAATGTTGATATTTGCATAAAAATTTCTCAAAGGATAAATAATTGTGGACACCAATTATATTTAAAGAAAAGTACTGGAAGTTAATGGAGAGGGAGACTTTATTGTATATCTTTCCATGCTGCTTGAATTTTTTTTTACCCTCTACATACCTTATTTTCTAAAAAATCACTTCTCCCATGGGGACAGGTAACTGCACAAAACACCCATTCAAAGAGTTTCTTAAACTCAAAATTTTGTGGTCTCATAATTCTAGATTTGAGACCCTCTTTTCTCATAAATAAGAAAGTTGAGGTCCAGGGCATTCAGATGACTTGAACTTGAAAGTGATTCAGCAAGCTGGTGACAAAGCCACATGAGAAATCAAGTCCTCATCTGACTTAGGCCCTGGCCAGATGACTGACTACCTGGATTTTGTGGTGCCTGGGAAGTTTCTCCAAATGTGCCTGAAATTTCAATTCATTTAGATCTCACCATTAAATATCCATTTTCTGAAAACCATCATATATTATATAAATTAAACAGTGGCCTCAAATTTATTCAATGTTTCCATTTAATAATTTTGAAGTGGCCTAAATGCACTGAAACAGATGATCCCTCCAAACTGAGGTCACTGCTGGTGAGACACCCCTCTAACTCATTGGTGACTGGATATACAAACAAAGTGCAGCACAGCCTGTCATCCACGTCTGTGTTCACGACACACGTGTGAGCTGTCTGGCATTGCACCAAGGTAACTAGAAACGCTATTTAGACTTTTTAATAAAACAGCATGGGCCAAATCTTCACTCATTTTTAAGTTATTTTTTTACTGAGGTTTAACTTACATTCAGGAATGTGCCCAAGTCATAAGTGTTAAGTTTGATGAATTTTTACACACACACACACACACACACTCACTCGCAGCCTGTAGCCACCACCCAGGGGGCTGCCCCAGGCTACCTCCCATTGACATCCCACAAAGGTAACCACTTCTGGCCTCTATCTAACACTAAAGATTCATTTTCAATCCTTCACTATTAAAATAAGTAAATAAATAACAAAACCTAGCAACTGGTGATATGGGATGGTGGGCTGGATAAGGAAAAGGAGCCAAGTGTTTTAATCGATTTCATTTTTTTAAAAAAAAGCCTCTCTTACTATCTCTTAACTTATCTTTCTTGCTCACTGTGTTCTTTGAAAATATAATTGTGCGAAAGATCTTAGATTAATGCATCTTTTAAAGGAAAATTTTTCTAGACTTCTCTTTTTATTGTTTGGTTGTACCTGAACTTTTGGCATGCTCTAGTGATCAGAGAAAACCTAACAATGCGGAAGGAGGAAAGGAATTACAGAAGGACGTTTTTTTTTTTTTTTTTCCTTCGGTTCTATTTTTCCTACCTGCTATATTTCTCACTGTTTTACTCAGGACCAATACTTAGCTCTACATATGCACCAAAATGTGTGTATAATATCTCAGAATACACATATTGAAATATTGTTATTTCTTATTTAATGCTTTAGAATAAATATGAGAAGATTGTAGAGTTTGAGCATAAAGACTTCAGGGAGGCTGAGTGCGGTGGCT
The DNA here is from genome assembly GCA_008750895.1 of Mirza zaza. Classification (NCBI taxonomy): domain Eukaryota; kingdom Metazoa; phylum Chordata; class Mammalia; order Primates; family Cheirogaleidae; genus Mirza; species Mirza zaza. Next base: position 67,256 of record VSMD01136936.1, on the reverse strand, counting down.
CATACCTGTAGTCCTAGTACTCTGGGAGGCCAAGGCGGGAGGATCACTCAAGGTTAGGAGTTCAAAACCAGCCTGAGCAAGAGCGAGACCCCATCTCTACTAAAAATAGAAAGAAGTTAATTCACCAACTAAAAATACATAGAAAAAAATCAGCCAGGCATGGTGGCGAGTGCCTGTAGTCCCAGCTACTCAGGAGGCTGAGGCAGAAGGATCACTCGAGCCCAGGAGTTTGAGGTTGCTGTGAGCTAGGCTGACACCACAGCACTCTAGCCAGGGCAACAGAATGAGATTCTGTCTCAAAAAAAAAAAAAAAAAAAAGACTTCAGGGAGAAAGCAGGTCTGGAAATGGATTTTGTTTGAAGTTTGGGGGTAATTACTCTGCAGTCCCAAAGCACTAACTTAAAGGATGATGAAATTGGACCCCATTGCAAAGGGCGTATCTGGTATGAAATACCAAGGTACTGGGGAAGAAGGATCTCCTGACCAGGTGCAACAGAACCCAGAGTTTCAGCATCTGGCCATCAGCTGAACTCATGTGACTCTCTACCTAGACTGAGGGAGCTCCACTCCAGCACCCTTTCCGCTGTGTAGAAAGGAGCTCAGAAACAACTTTCAGGAGGCTGGAGATGGCAGTGGCAAAGACAGCCCTGTCCCCTACAGACAGTGACCCTGTCCGTGGACACTTAGGCCAGAGAGCTAGGACCTGAATAAAAAAGTTTACAAAACAATTGGATAAAAACCTTGTGCAGCATCATATTGAACGGTAAAGATGAAATTCACAGTTGACTGGGTATATAACTATAAAAGCCATCTTCACTATAAGTTTAAAATGTGGAGGCAAAAACAATCATTGATATGTATTTAAAATCTTGGCCGGGCTCGGTGGCTCACACCTGTAATCCTAGCATTCTGGTAGGCCGAGACGGGTGAATTGCTCGAGGTCAGGAGTTCAAAACCAGCCTAAGCGAGAGCGAGACCCCATCTCTACTATAAATAGAAAGAAATTAATTCACCAACTAATATATATAGAAAAAATTAGCCGGGCATGGTGGCGCATGCCTGTAGTCCCAGCTACTCGGGAGGCTGAGGCAGTAGGATCTCTTGAGCCCAGGAGTTTGAGGTTGCTGTGAGCTAGGCTGACGCCACGGCACTCACTCTAGCCTGGGCAACAAAGTGAGACTCTGTCTCAGAAATAAAATAAAATAAAATCTTGATTGTCCCACCACACTATACACTTGTCCTTTAAACTGCTCTCTACAGATATATTTTTTTCCGACTATGAATATTTTCTAACATTGTGCAACAACAAATATGATCTTGTTGAGAATGACAGACGAAAATCAGAGTGCCCATAAGTAGAAGTAAAACCTTAGGGAGACACCAAATGATATTTCACTCTAGAAATAAGGATTAGGAGGCTGATTCTGAAATGCTGTGCCTTTCCAGTGAGCTGGCCTGGGACAGGGTGGCAGAGTTCTCTGTTCTTTCTGCTTTCACAGGGGTGTAAATTCTCCCTGAGTTTCAACCATTGCAGAGCTCACGTTACTCACTGCACTGCATATGGAGACTTCTGATTCCTTCTGATTTCCTGCAAGTTGGGATTTCTGTGCGTGCACCCAAACAAAAGCTACCACTCATCTCTCTTGACCACGGCAGTCATTTAAATGTAAACCAGAATTACCAATACATTCCTTCGGAATTTACATTTTTCTGGAAAAGGAAAAGAAAAATCTCTGCCTATATCTGCATATCCAAAAGATCTATATAAAGTGAAAACCCTTCCCCCTTCCAAAAGAAAAGCAAAGCTACTGAATAGTGTCAATGAAAAGTCAAATTGTATATAGTATCTTTGAAAAAAGAAAAAAAAAAGTCAAATTGCCATTGTCATCAACCATGTCATGGTGCATCTGAGTGACCCAAAGGGGTAGCAGAGGTAGTGGGAAGCTGCAATTTTGTTTTCCTTTCAGGAATATGGGCAGGAAAATGAGTAAGCAATACAGGACTGCTTCCTGGAGCCTTAGGTGAGTATTATAATTTTGGAAGGAAATGTCTACAACATAAGTGTCTCATTAAAACAAAAAGGAGGGCAAAGGAAGGACATGTTCATGCTAAAGTAGAAGAGTATAATTTTGAAAGAAATATTTGAATATGTGAAGGTTTGAAATAATTGAAGATTTATGGCAAGCTTGCTTCGAGCAAATGTATGAACGCTGTTTTTCCAACACATCCTCATTGGTGTCTCTATGTCACATCTTAGTAATTCTCACAATATTTCAGACTTTTTCATCATTGTTATGTCTGTTATGGTGACTGCGATCAGCGATCTTTGATGTTACTACTGTAACTGTTTTGGGATGCAACAGGCTGCACCCATATAAAATGGCAAACTCAACTGATGAATGTTGTGTGTTCTGACTGCTCCACTGACCAGCCATTCCTCCATCTCTCTTTTCTCAGGCCTCCCGATTTCCTGAGACACAACAATGTTGAAATTAGGCTGGTTAATATACCTGCTATGGCCTCTAACAGTTCAAGTTAAAAAAAGTCACACATCTCTCACTTTCAATCAAAAGCTAAAAATGATCACCCTTAATGAAGAAGACATGTCAAAAGCTGAGATAGGACGAAAGCTAGGCCTGTGTAGCAAAAGTTGTGAATGCAAAGGAAAAGTTCTTGAGGGAAATTAAAAGTGCTGCTCTAGTGAACACACAAATGATAAAAAAGTAAATAGCCTTATTGCTGATGTGGAGAACGTTTGAGTGGTCTGGATAAAAGATCAAGCCAGCTACATTTCCCTTAAACTGAAGCCTAATCCAGAGCAAGGCCCTAACTCTTGTTAATTCTTTGAAGGCTGAGAGAAGTGAGGAAGCCGCAGAAAGAAAGTTAGAGGCTGGTAGAGGTTGGTTCACAGGTTTAAGGAAAGAAGCCACCTCCATAACATACAAGTGCAAGTTGAAGCAGCAAGTGCTGATAGAGAAGCTGCAGTAAGTTATCCGGAAGATCTATTAAACCAATTGATGTAGGCGATTACACTGAACAAGTGATTTTCAACGTAGAAAAACAGTCTTCTGCGGACAAAGATGCCATCTAGGCCTTTCATAGCTAGAGAGGAGAAATCAATGCCCGGATTCAAAGTTTCAAAGGACAGGCTGACTCTTTTGTTAGAGGCTAATGCAGCTGGTGGCTTCATTAATAAGTTGAAGCCAATACTCATGTACCATTCTGAAAATCCTAGGGCCCTTAAGAATGCTGTTAAACCTACTTCACTTGGGCTCTATAAATAGAACGACAAAGGCTGGATGACAGCACATCTGTTTGCAGCATGGTGTACCGAAAATTTTAAGCCTACTGTTGAGACTGCTCAGAAAAAGAAAGATTGCTTTCAATATATTACTGCTCATTGACAATGCACCTAGTCACCCAAGAGCTCTGATGGAGATGTATAAGGAGATAAATGTTGTTTTCATGCCCACTAACACAACATCCATTCTGCAGTGCACAGATCAAGAAATAACGTTGACCCTCAAGTTTTATTATTTAAGAAAAACATTTCATAAGGCTCTAGCTGCCACAGACAATGATTCATCTGAAGGATCTGGGTAAAGTCAATTGAAAACCTTCTGGAAAGGATTCACCATTCTAGTTGCTTAATGGCATTTGTCCTCTTCTAAGTCTTCTTGTAAAAGAAAAAGAAAAAGAACTTTTGTGATTCATGGGAGGAGGTCAAAATATCAACATTAAAAAGAGAAAAGGACAGGAACCTCTTCTCTGACAGAAGAAAGAAAGGAAGTTGTAGTTTGGTGATAGTGAGTAAACTACCCTGGCTGCATTGACTGAAGAAAGCATTTAGGGAAATAACATGACCCTGAGTGTCTTTGAGCTGGCACCTGCTGCAAGAGTGGGCTGAGACAGTGACCCAGCCCTGCTGGTGGTCATTGCCAATCTGAAAGCTGATACTTCATCCCATGGGGAAGAATACAAGGTGTCTCCCCACTCTCGATCTTTCTTGCCATTTCTCTCCCACTCCTTGCCACCAAACCCTTTTTCCCTCTCTGGCATTGGGAAGGATGGATACAACAATAATATTCATTGCTTGACCAAAGCCATCATCCAGGTGTCTGCTGCCCTCTCCATGCTCTACAACGAGAACATTGAAACTCACCTCAAGGAATTTCTGGTGGTAGTTATCCTTCTGACCCTGGGCATGCCTTGTGTACTGCTTCAAAATGCCACGATGTCAGGAGGTATCCTGGGCCTTCCACCTAAACCAAGTGTCTGCCAGCAGTACCCATGAAGGGCCCTTGGGACCTACCTAAACCCCTGCCATAGTGGAAGCTGTGGTCATTTTCTCAAGGGGTGGGAATGGGGTCACATCACTAGGGAGAGAATCAGGAGCCAGAGCTAATAGACAGGTGCACAGAGGAACAATCCAGAGCTGAGGAATCAGAGAGGTGGGGCAGGCTAGGGGCATGGATGACGGTTTATGAAAAAAGTTAGGGAATTGGGGCCACATGCATGAACTTTCCAATGAATAAACAAGTGACACAAAAGTATATTTTCTATCTTCTGGTGACCAGAGCTCGAGTTCTGACAGGCATGAGTCCCTCCAACATTCATCGCAACTCTAGGATGATGCTGGTGGGCAGAGATGGTCAGTCACCAGATTAAAACATAATGGGCTCATAGTCCTCCCGCTGGAGCGGCTACTGTCTCCTGCACATTCATGGGACCATTATCTCTTCTCTCCCTTTTCCAAATGTGCTCAGTGAAGACTCAGCCTCTCCTACTGCAGAGCAGCAGCAAAGCAGCCTCTCTTCTCCTTTGTGGGGCTCTGTAGGAGTCACTGGGTCTCTTCTCTTGCCTCCAGCTTGACTGCCTTTCCTGCTGGGACAAGCAGGAAGCACTCTTCAGAGAATTTTACCTCCCACCTGCCCCACTGCACATTGTGGGCAATGAGTACGTTCTCCCATGCTTTGACCCTCCCTCTTTGATACCTCCACAGCCCAGAGCTGAGGGTCAGTCTCGGTCAATTCTAGGTCTAAGTCACATGACCACCAACTAGACCAGGCTCATGTGGGTTCCCACCCATGCCACTTGGGGGTTCTCTCCGGCCTATCTAGGGGGATGAATTTAACCTCAAATCTTCTTGTCAGCCTGAGTACAGCTATTGTTCCAGGCAAGGATTTCTCTTTTAGATCTTAAATTTCACAGTCCTCATTAGGTTGTAGGGCTCTAAGAGTGGGTATTCTTGAGGAGTACAAGCTGTTTCAACTTAGTCCTTTTCTGCACTAATTAGAATTTCAAGTATCACAGAGCGTGGGGCATTCAACATAGCACTAAACTAGGTTTGTCAACTCCATGGCAGGAAACAGTGGCCCCCATCCCTCACTTTAATGCACCTACTGCCACGGAGGACTAGAGCAACAGATCACATATGTCACAAATCTAGAGTGCTTGGAATGGTCAAAAATAATTAGCTAGTTGATTAATTAGGGTCCTGTCCATACTTCCATGATGAAAGAGAAGCAATCGTTGGCTTTCAGTGAAACCATCCACCTTCATTACACTTATTTGATAGATGTTTGAAGAAAAAAAATCAACATTAACAGGAGTTTGGAAGATGTTGGTTCCAAACCTCATGGATGACTTTGAAAGGTTCAGACTTCTATGTAAGAAATAACTGCAGATGTGGTGGAAATATCAAGAGAACTAGAATGAGACAGGGAGCCTAAAGACGTGACTGAATTGCTGCAACCTCATGATAAAAGTTGAACGGATGAGGGGTTGCTTCTTATGAATGAGCAAAGAAAGTGGTTTCTTGAGATGGACTCTATACCTGGTGAAGATGTTGTGAATATTGCTGAGATGACAGGATTGAGAATATCACTTAATCTTAGTCGCTAAAGCAGTGGCAGGGTTTGAGAGGATTGACTCCAGTTTTGAAAGAAGTTCTACTGTGGGAAAAATGCTATCAAACAGCATTACGTGCTACAGAGAAATCTTTCATAAAAGCAAGAGTCAATCATCGATGGAGCAAATTTCACTGTTGTCTCATTTTAAGAAATAGCCACGGCCATCCCAGCCTTCAACAACCACTACCTGATCAGTCAGAAGCCACCAACATCAAGGCCAGACCCTCCACCAGCAAAAAGATGATGACTCCCTGAAGGCTCAGATGGTCATTATAGCATTTTTAGCAGAAAGGATCTTTAATGAAGGAATGTACTTTTTTGAAGTCATCATGCTATTGCACACTTAATAGACTACAATATAATGTAAACATAACTTTTATTTCCACTGGGAAGCCAAAAACTTTGTATGGCTCGCTTTACTGCAATATTTGCTTTATTGGGGTGGTCTGGAACCAAATCCACAATATTTCCAAGGTATGCCTTTATCATGTTTATTATTATTATTCATGCCAATTAGGCATTTTAAATGAGCTAGACCTGTCATTATAGGCTAGGCTGACTTTTTAGGAAATAGCTGTCTAAGGAGGAAAATACAAAGGGAATAAAATCCATCAGTAAGATAGTTTTCTAATCTTCCCTGAAGATCTATCTTGAAATGTCATAAAATGTCTTCATTTATTGAGTAAAAATATTTTCAGATTACCACAACCAATAGAGTTAGGAGCTGAAAAACAGCCAACAGAACAGGACAGAAAAGAATTATTACTTCTTGGTAAAATTTTATAAATGGTCTAGTAATTAGCTTTCTTTTTTTTTTTAAGTTCAGCATATTATGGGAATACAAATGTTTAGGTTACATGTGTTGCCTTCACCCCCCACCCCCAGTAATTAGCTTTCTAAGAGAAATAGAAGTATTGTACATATCTTCAGACAAGCAAGAGTCATCACTCATCAGCTCTTATTGCCAGAACTTCTGTCAAAATGACCTGGGGGCCACTAAAGGGATAGGTTTTTCTTATTCTGATAAATTTATCCAACTAATTTACAATTGTGTATTTTGTCTCCATCTAGGGATAGCTGAAGAAGATAAGATGAAAAACTTGTGAGGCTAGACCACGGAATCTTCCCTAAAATTAAAAGAAGTGAACAAAGAAGACACACTCAGAAAACTGTGTCTGAAGTCCCTCCTTCCCCCTCTGCAGATTATCAAAGCCCATGGGATTCCCTTATCTCTTCTTCCCTCCAGTGGAGGGGAGTGGCCTGGCTGCCCAGGAAGGGCGTTGGCAGGTGAAACAGAGGTGAACTGCGGGAAATAAATGCCTACCTTTTCCCTTCGTCAGAAACAAAGGCCTCATGGTTCTACCTTGACTTGGAGAGCAGCTAGAATCGAAGACTAAATACACTCCACCAAGAAAGTGTGATGAATTTGGGTACAGGATTTTAAATCCAAGTACAACAGAAAGAGCAATGACCAGTAGTACATCAGTCATGAGACCCCAAGAACCCAGGTGAAGCCCCTCCTCTCTTCCCACTACCCCTCATTCCTATAGAAACCAAGAGTTGCCCCCACTGACTATTCTTCCTGTTTTCCTTAGGAAAAAAAAAAAAAAAAACTTCACATTTTTACTGGGCACAAGGCCACCCAGAAAAATGTATAAATTAATATTTCTAAGCCACCCTTGTAGTTAGGTTAGGCTAAAGCAATGTGTACAACCTGTGGAAAGGTATTTAAATGGAGTGCACATTCCCATTTTCTCTTCTCTCTTTCTTTCTGGCTATAAAGCAGATGGGATGGCTGAAGGTAGAGCGAGCCTCTTGGACCACATAGTGAACTTGAGCTTCAGACCCTGTCACTGCAGAGTGATGGCCTACGCAGACTTCCAAGTGAGAGAGCAATCATCTTTCTCATTTAAGTCACTGTTACTTTGACTTTCCTCTCTTAGAGTTGAGTCCAATTCTAGGTAATAAGTACTCCTGTCACCTCTTCCTCAGGTAACAAGAAAAAAGAAAGAACACAAAAGACTCAGCCTAAAAGTGAATGTCTAAAAGGAAGACAAGTCTCAGAGCAATGTGGAACAGATAATAAATAAAAATTTGACTGGGCATCATGCCTGTAATACCAGCACTTTGGGAGGCTGAGGCGGGAGGATCACTTGAGCCCTGGAGTTCAAGACCAGCCTGGGCAACACGGTGAGACCCCATCTCTACAAAAAATTGTTTTAAATTATCCAGGCAAGGTGGCAAGTGTCTGTAGTCCTAGTCTTAGCTACTTGGGAGGCTGAGGCAGGAGTATATATATATATATATTTCCTATTGATTCTGTTTCTCTGGAGATCCCTGCCTAACACACAGTGCTAAATAAAAAAATAAACACCACAATGCATTATTTGAAAAATTAATTAGGCCGGGTGTGGTGGCTCATGCCTGTAATCCCAGCACTCTGGGAGGCTGAGGCAGGAGGATTGCTTGAGCTTAGGAGTTCGAGACCAGCCTGAGCAAGCAAGCAAGCAAGAGTGAGACCCCATCTCTACTAAAAACAGAAAAAATTAGCTGGACGTGGTGGCATGTGCCTGTAGTCCCAGCTACTTGGGAGGCTGAGGCAGGAGGATCGCTTGAGCCCAGGAGTTTGAGGTTGCTGTGAGCTAGTCTGACACCACAGCACTCTAACCAAGGCAAGACTCTGTTTCAAAAAAAAAAAAAATTAATTAGAAAGCAAGGAATAGAACAGACATGGCTGAAAACTAAATTAATAACATGAAGTAAAAGCTTGTGATCATCACAGAGAATAAAGAGGAAAAAGATAAAAGTATTTAAATATTAGGAAACAAATTAGGTATATAACAGACAGCAATAGTCTAGTGTCATAACGATTGGTATCCAGAATCAGAGACCATAATAAATGGAAAAGAAATGATATTCAAAGATATGACAGAAGAAAAATTTGTTGAAACAATGAAAGAAATAAATTTGCATATTGAATGAGGCTACTGTGTTCCAGGACAAATTATTTAAGAATAATAAAAACAAAAACGTATCCTAGTTAAATTACTAAATTTTAAAGCAAAGAAATAATTTTTTAAGCTTCCAGCCCTTCCCCCCAAAAAGAGAAACTACCTACAAAAGAGAAAAATGGGGCTGATGTCAAGGTTTTACACATCAGTAGAAGCTTACAAAATTCTGAGAATGAAAAGAATTTGATTCAAGAATGATACACCTAATCAAATTGCCTTTAAGTATAAAGGAAATGACAAACATTTTGCAGATGTTAGAACTCAACGAATATAAAACTCATGAGCCCTTGATAAAATAAAGACTCTTTGATGATAAAATAAAGGTAATTCAGAAATGAGTGAAAATACAGGAGCATGAATCAAGTGTCATTCTCAAAGTGTGGTCCCTGGACCAGCACCATCAGCATCACCTGGAACTTGTTAGAAATGCAAATTTGGGGGCCACTACTCCAGAACTATGTATCAAATACTCTGGGGAGGGGTCTAGCAATTTATGTTTTTTCAAGCTAGCCATCCAGGTGATTCTGATGCATAATAAAGTTTGAGACACACTGCAATAGAGAATCTGGCTAAAGAATAGTTTATAGGCATTTAATCTATTTAAATAGAGAAGGAAGTCTAAACAACTTGAGGAAAATTAGGTTAAAGAAAATGACAAAAATTCAAAAAGAGACATTAAAAATATATATAACTAGCAAAAATTAGGAGTTAGGAACATGGGAAAGGAAGTCTAAGTTACCAGCTTTTTATCTTTTATAGTGCAGAGTCAATAGCATACAAATTTTATCACTAAAGGCATAGTGGCTCCCGCCTATAATCTCAGCACTTTGGAGGGCCAAGGCAGGAGGATTGTGTGAGTCCAGGAGTTTGAGACCAGCCTGAGCAACAAAGCAAGATCTCATCTCTACAAAAATCGGAAAAATTAGGCAGGCAAGGTGGTGCATGCCTATAGTCCCAGCTACTCAGGAAGCTGAGGCAGGAGGGTCACTTGAGCCCAGGAGTTGAGATTGTAGGGAGCTATGATGGCATCGCTGCACTCCAGCCTGGGTGACAGAGCAAGACCCTGTCTAAATAAATAAATAAATATATATACACATATATTTTATCACTAATGAGAGATTTGGTCTATTATATAAATTTATAAAAGGTTACTGTTAGAAGATCTGAAAGTAAACAACAAGGCTTCCAAGTTTCAAAAAGAAAAGTATTTATTTAAAGCAAAGGAAACAGAAATTATTAAGTAAAACAAAGAGTATATTAAAAATATAAAATATGATATGATGAAAAATTAATATCAAATATATGACATGAATAAATATAAAAGTATTAAATATATATTTGAAGAAAAAGAATCAGATTAGGTAAGAAAAATTAATGCCATATATAAGAGCATTGGAAACAAAGCTATTCAAAAAGATGAAAGAAAAAAGTAGATCAATACATCCCAATGCAATGAAAGCAAAAAAGAGAGCTGATACCGAGATCAGTCAAGGATGACTTCAAAGCAAAAAGAAAAACAGTTGAAAATGATAAAGAGGTGAATTTTATGATGCTAAAGGAGTGATTTATGCCTGCCATAAATCTTAATGGATCAACTTGCATATTCTTAAAATACATGAAGAAAAAATTTGCAAATACACAGAGGATGGTGAAAAAAGATAATAATAGTAAGAGACATTAATTCCTTTGGAAACTCAACTCCAGTTCTTCTTTGGAAAATAAATATGCAAAAATACCCAGGAAACAGCAAGATAATGAATATGCAAAAAATACTAACAAAGAAAAGAATTGAAAGAGGTTAGTCCTACCAGAAATTAGCATCAGTTATAAAACTTCAACCATTAATAGACAAATGGAGTAGATTAAAGAGTCCTGACAAAACCAAAACCAGAGAAGTATTTTTAGATGATAAAAATCTGTGGGACAAGAAATAAATAAATGGTGTCAGTTCAATTGGCTAACCATTTAGGGTAAAAAAATAAGTTTCAATTCTTGCCTTATTACAAAATAAATCTAAGACAGAATTTTATGTAAAATACAAAGAAAGTGAAACGTTAGAAAAATTTGTGTGGAAAAAAGTGTGAAAATTTTAAATATATAATGTTGAAGTGGATCTTCTTTCTAAGCAAAGCACAACCTCACAAGCCAAAAAGTAAAAGGCATACACTTAATTAGAGGAAAATACAAGGTTTCTGTTTAGCTAAAAAAAAAAAAAAAATCAAATAAGTAGAGTTTTAAAAAAACAAGCAATAAAACCAGGAGAATATTTGCCATATACATTACTGAAAGGGGCTTATTTCATCAACAGATATAAAAATTCTTATTCAAAAATAAATTCGATATAATCGAGCTTGTGAGCCAAGCACGGTGGCTCACGTCTGTAATCCTAGCACTCTGGGAGGCTGAGGCAGGAGGATCACTTGAGGTGAGGAGTTCGAGACCAGCCTGATCAAGAAAGAGATCTCATCTTTACTAAAAATAGGAAAATTAGCTGGGTCTCGTGGAGTGCACCTGTAGTCCCAACTACTTGGGAGGTGAGGCAGGAAGATCCCTTGAGCCCAGGAGTTTGAGGTGCAGTGAGCTATGATGATGCAACTGCACTCTACCCAGGGTGACAATGAGACTCTGTCTCAAAAAAACAAAAACAAAAACAAAAATGAGTTTGTGTGAATAAACACACTACCAACTCCTGAAAATCTTTTGTCCTTTTTTAAACATCTTTATTGACATATAGTTGAAATATACGAAATGCACATATTTAAATAATTTGACCAGTTTTACCTGTGCAACCATGACCACATGAAAATAATGAAGATATCTGTTTCTCCAAAGTTTCCTTGTGTCCCTGTAATCTGTCTCTCCCTCACTCCTTTCCCCACCCTCAGTCCCTGGGCAAACAGTGATCTGTTTTTTGGCCCTATAGTTTACATTTTTATAATTTTATATAAATAGAATTATGTAGTGTATGCTCTTTTTTGTCTGGCTTCTTTAACTCAGCATAAATATTTTGAGACCCATGAGTGTTGTATGTATCAATAGTTCGTTTTTTTAAAATTGTTGATTGGTATTCCATCATATGGATATTCTGGTTTGTTTAGCTGTTCACCTGTTGACAGACAATTGGGTTGTTTCCAGTTTGGGGCTATTACAAATGGAGTTTCTATGAACATTGGTATACAAGTCTGGTATGGACACCTGCTTTTTATTTCTCTTGGATAAAAACGTATGGGTGCTATATCCTCATATGGAAAAATATCCAAAATATGCTACTAAATTTAAAAGTTAAATATAGCATGTACACTTTGGTCTCATCCATGTACATTTTTAAAAGATATATAATTTTGTATGTACTTGATCACCAACTTCACAGTTTGGCTGCATTATAAATGGCTGGCTATTAAAAATCAATATATTCAATTAAAACAAAGACTGAAGCAGACTACCATTATCGAATGAACTTGTAGGTTACAAGAATAAATCTGAAATTTAATTTAAAAATTCAAATATTAGTTAAAATTTGCTAGTCTCATTTTTAAATGATACAAATCTGTGAGACAAGAGTAATTATGTAATAAATGGGGTTTTGGTTCAATTGACTAACCTTTAGGGGAAGAAATAAGTTTCAATTCCTGTCTTATTCCAAAATAAATGCAAGACAGAATTTCATGTAAAATATAATGTATCCTTCCTTATACTCTTATATTTGACCCACGAGGATAGGACAGTGTGGATAATTCAGAACGAGACTGAATTGCCTGTGGCACCTCCTTCTGTAACTTCCCAGCGTGTCAGGAGGTGAGAGGATGGGAAGGGAAGGGGTGATGGCTCCAGAGTCACGCCCCCCCCCCAAGTATGATTGGCTTGAAATAGTGAATAAAATTGGCACTCCATTTCTGACAAAGTGTCACTTGGGCTCAAGGAGAAAACAGGACTTTTCAGAGCGTCAGTAAAACTTGTTCAGATTTTAAAATGGATCTGTGTTTCTCTGTCTACTAGCTGAAGAGTGATTGTCATGCAAGAATCATCATCCACTCAATGTCACCAGTTCATCTTGTAACCCAAATACTAACGCAGCAGTTTCTCGCAATGTTTGGGAATGCCGGTAAACACACACTCACAGCAGGCTGACCTGGGTGAGGGCCAGAGGGGACGCAGACAAGAAACAATGCGTGGAGGGAGAAGGAAGCCCAGACTGCAGGAGCTGAGCAGAGAGGGCCGGAATCTTACCCGCTGAGCGCCAGGCAGCACGTGCAGCTGGAAGAAGAAATAATGTCAACATTGGAAGAAGCAGGCTCCCTCCAACCCTCGAAATTAGAGTCTGCCCCCTTAATGACCGAAGCCCATAGAAAGATGATATTCACAACCAAGCCAGCGGTTGCTGCAAATATGAGGGCCACGTGGGATAGCCAAGCCTGGAAGGTCGGGGACCCAAGGTTCACCGTGGCCCAGCAAGCTTGTGCCTACGTGTTCAAATGTTCCTCTGTCTTCACATCTTTCTCTTTTTGGTGAAGTCTGGTTTACATGACTGAAAACAAAGTCCTAAAACGTACAAATAATTTACAAATTCTGTTTCCATTGTTCTTGTCCAAGATCCAATCTCTCCAGAGCTGGGCAACTCTTAAGTTCATCTAATGAATCTGAAAATCCAACATAAGTGTCTGAACAGTGGTGCCACGTACGAAAGTATAAACACCACGCCCGTCCCCAGTGGTTAGTCACTAGAGTGTGTTACTACCTCAGCCCCTCAGCCAGTCAACGAAATCACATATATGCAGACTACCACATGCCTGCCAAATATGGAAAGACCGTGTAAACCCTAGGCGCTGTATAAATGCAGCCACATATGGCTTAACGATGGGCTACATTCTGAGAAAGGCATTATTAGGAGATTTGTCGTTGTGCCAACGTCATAGAGTGTACTTACACAAACCTGGATGGGATAGCCTGCTACACAATGAGGCTGTGTGTTCCCGGGCTACACACCTGTACAGCGTGTCACTGTACTGAACACTGCAGGCTACTGTAACACAATGGTTAAGTATCTGTGTAGCTAAACATTAAAAAGATATAGTAAAAATACAATATAAAAGACAAAACTTGGTAGCTTTATGTAGGACACTTACTATGAATGACCCTGCAGGACTGGAAATTGCTCTGGGGGAGGCAGTGAGTGGGTGGTGAGTGGATGTGAAGGCCTAGGACATTGCCGTACACTACTGTAGACTTTACAAACGCTGTCCATTAGGCTACACTACATTTATGTAAAAGAGTTTTTTCTTCAATAATAAATTAACCTTACCTTTCTGTAACTTTTTTACTTTATGAACTTTAAAATTTTTGTCTGTTTGGCTCTTTTGTAATAATAACATCTAACTTAAAACACTAATACATTGTACAACTGTACAAAAATACTGTGTTTCCCCAAAAATAAGACAGGTTCTTATATTTATTTTTCCTCAAGAAGACAACCTAGGGCTTATTTTCAGGGGATGTGTTATTTTTTTTAAGTACGGTACAACAATCTACATTTATTCAAATATAGTTAAGTTGTCTTCTTCTGGAACATTATCATAGTAAAATGGCAGCCACAGTTTTCCTTCTTCTCCCTGGAGACACACAATACCCAAAGCTGAGCGGCCCACTCCTCACTCCACTGAGGAGACTTTTCCCCTCAAAGCCTCAGCTTGCAGCAGGCACAGGGTGGCCGAGACCTGACAGGGGGAGCTGACCTTGTTGGTGGGGCTGCCCACACCTTTCTGGTCACTTCTGGGATAGTAGCTGTCATGATGGGGCAGATGAGAAGGGCTGCTGTTCTTCTTTACCACTCCAAGACGAAATGCATGGGTCGTGCAGATGCGCTATGTAGCCACACCCATCACTAGGTTTTATTTTCGGGGTAGGGCTTAGGTTGAGCAAATGCTTAGAAATCCTGCTGGGGCTTATTTTATGGGTAGGTCTTATTTTGGGGGAAACACGGTATTTTCTTTCTTTATATCCTTATTTTATAAGCTTTTTTAAAAAAATCTTTTACTTTTAAATTTTTTTACTTTTTAAACATTTTTGTTAAAAATTAAGATACAAACACACACATTAGCCTAGGCCTACACAGGGTCAGGTCATCAATATCACTGTCTTCCAGCTTCATTCACATCTTGTCCCACTGGAAGGTCTTCAGGGGCAATAACACGCATGGAGCTGTCATCTCCTATGACAACATGCCTTCTTCTGGATACCACCTAAAGGGCCTGCCTGAGACTGTTTTATAGTTATTTTTTTTAATAAGTAGAAGAAATACACTCTAAAATAACAATTAAAAAGTATAGTATAGTAAACACATAAACAAGTAACATAGGCATTTGTTATCATTATCAGGTGTTATGCACTGAATATAATTGTATGTGCTAGACTTTTATAAGCCTGGCAGCCCAGTAGGTTTGTTTACACCAGCATCACCACAAACACGTGAGTGATGCATTGTGCTACAACCTTATGAAGGCTATGACGTCACTAGGTGAGAGGAATTTTTCAGCTCCATTATGATTTTATGGGACCACTGTTGTATATGGAATTTGTCATTGACGGAAGTGTCATTATGCAGAGCATGACTGTATAAGGCATCAGGCGTAGTTTGGTGGTTTCTAAATCTACTCTACCTAAGAATTCCTAGGGAGCACCTGTCCAGCATCCTCTGCAGCTCTTTCCCCATTAATTCTGGTTTGATGGGTCAGAACAGGACATTATTTCTAACAAGTCCCCTATGTGCTTCTGGTGAGCAAGACACTGGACTGGCTTTTGAGAACCACTGCATGCAGTCGATCACACCCACCACCCCTGCTGGGATCTGAGAGCCCTCCGCTTGCTTCCACCCAAGTAAATCTTGCTGTAGCTTCTATTCCCATCTTCTATCCTGTCTAGGTCTTCTCCCATGTCATGTTGACCTGCCCTGCAACTTCACAAACACCAAATATAAACCATCCTTTCCCTAAAAATTATTTGTATGGAGAGCAATTGGTATAAATTGGGCCTAACTTTTAAATTGGAGGGAATATTGAAATGAATTATGAGAGCTATAAGGATACTAGTGAAAAACTTTCAAATTGCTTAAATAGACATTTTGGTGACAGCATTACAAGTTACACAGAAGGCTGTCCGCGCAATTCAGGAGATCTACCCACAAGTTTAACGGGAACAAAGAACCATGGTAATGACGCCATGAGGATGCAACCATGGGAACCCACACTACAGGAAGCTCTAGACTTTGCTACACTAAGTTGCTCCATGAACCAGCAATACCAGCCTCACCTGAGAGCTTGCCAGAAGTGAAGCATCTCAGACCCCACTCCACATCTGCTTACTAAAACAGAATCTACTTGTTAACATGATCCCCAGGTGATTTGTGTGTACTCAAAAGTTTGAGAAGCACCACTTTATTGAAGAAGATGCCCAATTTCCCCAACAAATAAAATACAAGAAAAAAAGAGAAAAAAGAACATACAGATTAAAAGGGACTATGAGATCTATCAACAAGATGTGATGTGTGGACTTTGTTAGATCTTGATTTGAATAAGCCAGTTGTAAAAAAGAGGCAATGGGGAAAATTTGAACACCAAATATTATTACGTGATGATACTGAGAAGTCACTGTCAATTTCTTAACATCAATTAATGGTATCATGGTTGTTTAAAAAGGAGGCGCCTTGACTTTTAGAGATATCTGCTTTAGTGTGTATGGACAAAATGATATCATGTCAGTGATTTGCATCCAAGGAATCCAGTGGTTCATATAAAAGGAGTGAGGAATAGGATGGAAGGAAACTGGGAGGGGCTTATAGATGAAACAAGATTGGCCATGCATTGATTATTGTTGAAGCTAGGTGATGCCTACATGGGAGTTCATTATATTATTTTGTCTTTGCAATGCAATCCTAGCACAAACTACCTGGAGCAAGGTCAAATTTCACACATTGAAGGCACAGCCCCCCTACAAGACTTCTCTTCTTTCAGATACCAGATGTAAGCTCCAGGGCTCCTGAGCCACCTCTGCTTCTGACCAACTGACTATAAATTCAAGGATTCCCACTACCCCCTCAGGTCTGAATTCACCAGAGTGACTCACAGAACTCAGGAAAGCACTATACTTAGGATTACGGTTTTGTTATAAAGGATACAAGTCAGGAGAAGCCAAATGAAGAGGTGCATAGAGCAAAGTCTGGGAGGATCTCAAACTCAAACCTTCCGTGTGCTCAGGACCTGTCACCTTCCTGGCTCATCCAAGTATGATTACCACCCTGCAAGTTTCCCCTTGCTTCCATGTCCAGTGTTTTTATTGGGGTTTCGTTATTTAGGCATGATTGGTTGAATTATTGGCCATGTGATTGTACTTAATCTCCAGCCCCTCTTGCTCCTGGGAGGTCAGAGATCAGGCTGATATCATGTGGCTCAAAGCCCCAACCCTCTAATCACGTGGCTGGCTTTTCTAGCAAGCTCAGCCCCTATCCTGAGTGACATCATTAGCATAAACTCAGATGTAATCTGAGGAAATTATTTTATAGAAATTTGGCCTTCTGCAATTTTTGGAATTGATTCAGGTTGTAGTCATCTCATCTAATACTGGAGCTTGAAGTCCAAAGGGTGGACAATTGGGAAGGGATAATGAATGTAAAGTAGGGAAGATCAAGAACAGGCTGGAACCCACAGCATGAACTGTCACCCAGGAGGACAGATTAAAACTCATGTCAGTTGACATTGCCTCTGGTGTTGACAGTGGAAGCCATCCTCATGGAACTAAACCCACACCCCAAGCCCAGGAGTCAGGAAAGTTGTGGGAGGATCCAGGGGAAGGTAGAGCAGGCCCAGCTGCTACTTCATGCCGATGAGGTGAGTCAGTAGATCAGTAACAATGTGTGTGAGCTACAAAACAGCTCCTGCTTTCCACTTGCCTTCCAAATCTCATAAGAATCTCCCTTGTGACCCACCGTAACCAGAAGCACACAAAAAATGAACTATGCGAGAAATGTAGTTCAGCATACCCAAGTCAGTATATTACAAGGCTACCACACTACACCTAATAAAAAGTAAACAACCGGGAATCGATCAATCAATCAATCAGTGCCAGGAAGTATTTGTTTAAGGGCCAAGCTATTTCCCAAAGAAAACTGAGACATACATGGTAAACCCCACCCACCACTGGAAGTACGTTTGCCTTACCACCTGTCATTCCTCCTCCCATCTAGATTAAGAAGAGAGATTCTTCCTTCACCTGATCTAGACTCCATCCTTTCCTGCGCTCCCAAGAGTCATGCTTCATCAATTAAATTCCATGTCTCTGGCTTAAAAATCTTCCATCCCAACTCTATGTCTTTAGCTTATATTTAAGAAATCTTCTCATGACTCTGTAAATCCATATAGCAAATAACCTTTCTTTCTCTTTCCATTACAGCCGAGTTTTGAAAATAAAAAATCTATTCATACTATTGTTACTTCTGTAATATGAATTTTCTGTAGTATTTGAGAATATTTAAGTTTTCTATAAATAATAAGAGAAATAAACAAGCAGAGCAATGAGTGAGACTCATAAAACATATTTGAACCATGATAGCAAATATGTTAAGTTAGAAATATTGTAAGTTAAACACAAATAGCATAAAGAGAGTATCTGATAAACAAAGATAAAATGAATAAAACCAACAAGAGTGGTACTTGTAGATATTTATCAGGGCAGGAAATCACAGAGTCACTCCTACCATTGTTTTCACCCTGTTCTCTTTTCCTGTAACTGTTGCCTTACTCACCATCTCATTCATCCTTGGCTGAAGTGCTGCAGGAGCTGCTTAACTGGCCTCCTAACTCTGACATTATAATATTATCCAGTACCCATATCCCACCCCCAATACATTTTCTCTCCTGTTATCAACAATCTTTGTAAAACACCAATCTCATTAAATGTCATTGACCAGCTTAAGGGTCCTTCCAAGTCTTCAGCTTGACATTTAAAGCCTTTTATCTTCCTTTCCTGCCTCAGACTTTGTGCTTCCACCATGCTGAGCAATTTGCTGTCCCTGATATGCCATGGTTGTTTCTCATTTTGCATATTATTAACTCTTCTTGAAAATGCCTTACACTCTCCTCAACGCCCATCTTCCTCCCACCAACAAGCAGCAACACACACGCTCCCAATCACCCACGTGCCCGTCCAGGGGCAGCTGGGTCACTTCCTTGATCAGCACCATGACAGTCTGGGTTGGATGCCCCCCTAGGTATTCCTGTATTAGGCTTAAGTTACACTAATGCTTATCAGACTATTACAAGCATGTATTTTTAAAACATAATCCTACCAGATCATGAACTTCCTGATGTCTGGCATTTCCAAAGCCCAACACAGATTTTGGCATACAGTAGGTATTCCATTCATGTTTGTTAAATGAATAAGTAAGTCAGCAGCTTGAGTAAGGCAGACTGAGAGATACAGCTAAGTTGGACACGCTCTGCATTCTGTGTTGTCATCTGTCTATTTGTTCTGGGCCCTGCGCAAAAAGGGAGAAGGGATCATGCTGGAAAATCTGGGAGGCATTAGAGGAAGGGCTGGATTCATGTCCCAGGAAACTGAATACCTACCTAATGATGGCAGGAGGAAGGAACCAGCATGGCAGAGTCAAAGAGTTATGTGGGTTTGGATACTCCAGAAGACCTTCAGGCTCTTCTTCCAGCTCATTCATTTTCCCAGTCCCCACTACTCCAGCCTTAGTTCGCATCTTTCCAAAAACATGGGCCTCCCATTGACAAGGGCAGGGAGGTGGCAGCCAGGGCCAGACTACACAAACACCAAAGTCTTCACCATCTTTCCCATAGCAAGGCTATCGGGAGACCCACATCCATAGTATCCAAGAGCCACTTGCTTACGTGGGAATAGAGCTTGGCCCTTCCACATCTCTGTGGTAAAGCCATAGCGCAGACGTGCCACATTACTCTCCACTCAAACCACAGTGACAAGTAGGATTTTATTCCTCTTATGCCAAAGGAGAAACTACTCTAGGGAACTACTTTTAGATGTGCCTAGTCTGGTGGAATATAATCTTTTGTTAAGATGATTATCAAATGTTTCAGTCTTTTTTTTCTTTTGAGACAGAATCTGACTCTTTCCCGGGCGAGTGCCGTGGCTTCACCCTAGCTCACAGCAACCTCAAACTCCTGGGCTCAAGCAATCCTCCCGCCTCAGGCTCCTGGGTAGCTGGGACTACAGGCACACGCCACCGTGCTCAGCTAATTTTTTCTATTTTTAGTTGTTTGGCTAATTTCTTTTCTATTTATAGTAAAGACAGGGTCTCTCTCTTGCTCAGGCTGGTCTCGAACTCCTGAGCTGAAGCAATCCTCCTGTCTCGGCCTACCAGAGTGCTAGGATTACAGGCATGAGCCACCACACCCGTTCTGTTTTAGTCTTTAATGGGAAGTGCAAGCACAAATTCCAAAATTTTAAAAAGAAAGTGTTGGGCTGGCTCAGTAGTTTACGCCTCTAATCCTAGCACTCTGGGAGGCCGAGACAGGTGGATTGCTCGAGGTCAGGAGTTTGAAACCAGCCTGAGCAAGAGTGAGACCCTGTCTCTACAAAATAGAAAGAAATTAATTGGCCAACTAAAAATATATATACAAAAAATCAGCTGGGCATGGTGGCACATGCCTGTAGTCCCAGCTACTCAGGAGGCTGAGGCAGTAGGATCGCTTGAGCCCAGGAGATTGAGGTTGCTGTGAGCTAGGATGCCATGGCACTCACTCTAGCCTGAGCAACAAAGTGAGACTCTGTCTCAAAAAATAAATAAATAAAAAATAAAAACAAAATGTTTACAATGAAATTTAGTTTTCCTCTCACTCCTCGCCCATGACTACTAAATTCCCACCTCAATGGCAAGCAGCTTCTGGTATGTCTTTCCAGAGCTATCTAATGGATTTATGTCTGCATGAACACACATGTATGCACACATGCACACAACACACACATGACACATGAATAGATTTCTAAATACGGTGTGGACACTTTTTCAACTCTCTTTTAAACAGAGGCCACAGATTTCCATATGTGCTTGTCATTTCTGGCCTCTGTGACACAACAAAGCACAAATACTGGAAACACACTGGCCCTGGCCCACACCACTTGGCCCTGGCCCACTCCAGCCCACACCTCTTGTCCACATGGCCAGCCAACGCCACCCTCAGTCTGTTGGTCAGTGTCTCTTCCCCTGGTCAGGAAGTAGCCCGTTTTGCTGCCTACTTTCAATGTAGCCTAGATGCAAAGAAAGTAGGGCAATGTCTTTGTATTTTCTAAACCAAACATGTCTTTTCAAATAAAAGAAAAATGCGCCAGGGAAGAGTTTCAAAATTGAGGTCTGTTTTGATATATTCAAGTAAAGTAGCAAAGTGGTGAAGGTGACAGACATGTGCAACACATGCAGTCAAGAAGAAAAAAGGCACAACAAAAACCATGTGCATAAAAACCCAGATCTATACTGAAAAGCAAAAACAAGCATGAATACTAACATTTTCAATCCCCATGATTGTGGAGAGTGTAGAAACACTTATTTTTCATCTCTTTAAAATTACCTTGTCTGTTTCTTCTTTGTAATAATAACTTGATTGCATCCATTTGCCTTCCGTTCCACTTGGTTCCCTTGGCCCCGGCCAATCCTGCCAGCCTGAAGGCCAGCCTCAGTTTGCACGTCTCTCCAGTGTGGCCGTTGTGGACTGGCAGAGGGCTGTCCTCCCCCTTTCCCTGGGCAGCGCATGGGGCTGTCCCCACCCCCACCTGCCAGCCAAACGACATTTCTGGGCCACCCGTGTGGCAAGCCCATTGGCTACCCGGGGCTTCCAGTTCTTGTAGGATTGATGTTCTGTGAAGAAGTTGGGGGTGCAGACCCTTTTTGTTTTTTAACAGGGAAAGAAATTGCCAGATTCACAAACGAGTTAGGGAAAAAGTCTATATGAATGTGGTATAGCTCACGAAGTGGGCTACAAAGGTCCCCTCACTCTTTAGACCTGGGAACTAAGACTAGAGACAGGGGAAGGAGGGAGGCTCAGATACAAACTTTTTTACCCAGGGAGAGTTTCTCAGTACCACTGACTGAAGCTCACCATGGTCGGTCTTGTCTGAGAGGGCTCTGTGTATCCCCCAGAAATAGGCACTGTTCCCTACTGCTTCTCTGTTCACAGATCCATGTCTTTTCATATTTGCATCCAAGATTTGGGCCCCAAAGGTGTGAAAACACTGTGGGAAGGAGGAGGGGGAAAAGGAAGCTGCCGAACTCAAGGGCAATTTAAAAACAAAAAAGGCAGACCAATCTCACTTTCTGGATATCAGAATGAGCATGGGGGGATCATGGAAGCTAAGGAACCCTGGATGAGGAGGCTAGTTCTGGGGCTTTGCAGCCTTAGTCTTCCAATCTGAGAAGCTGGACTTTATCTCTCAAGATGCGTTTCAGCAAAACGTTGCTGGGACCCTGCTCCCAGCTGTTTATAATCTGGTAGGGATGTCACATGGATAACACATTGAATTTCTTTAGCTGTCGCTAAAATAATCAGGAAATCTTGGATACTTTCAACATAAAGCTCTTAAAATTGAGGTTTTCTTTTTCACGTGTTTGCTTGAGCTCTTAGCTATGCGATTGGCTGGTAGAAAGGCCAACACCAGTAGTGCTGAGAAAACATCTTTGTCAGAGCAAGCATTTTTCTAGAAAACTGTCTTTGACCTCTTCAGTGAGCTATTAGACACCAGTCGTAGCTCCAGAATAGCTCTGCTTGGGACTCCAATAAGCGAGGGAACTAACATTTATGACGTACTTCTGAAGTGCTGGGCATTGTAACACTCCCAGAGAGAAGGATCATCATTTTTATATCACTCTCAACACTTGGATATAATGCACTCTTCAGTAAGGAAGAACTGAATAAATAGATCATGAAAAGATTACTTGAGAAAAGCACAATAAGCACAAACTCCCCCATGAGCCAATGTCAATTTACACTCACACTATTTAAAAACATGAATAGATTAAGGCATTCCGATTTATTTCTGCTGTGCTAGTTCCCAGAGTCCATGAGGAAATCTGCATCATCATCAAGTTCATTCAGAAAGAGTGTCTGAAAGGAAGCCTTGTGCCCTGGGAATACAGTCAACACAGTAAGAGCGGGACTGGTGAAAGATTAGGCTGGTTTCCTGCAAGACACGCTGAAACAATTTTTCATATTTAAACACACCCATGCATACACATCCCACAAAATACTTCTAATACCTTTCTGCCAGAGCACTTCAGGTTTATCTACTTTATTTTTTATTCTGATGTATTTCCAGGAGGCAGGGAATAGCTATACTCAGAAGCTGTTTCATAGGTCATCTTGTTGGAGCTGACTTTAATAAGCGTAGATTGTGTGACTTGATAGAGTATATTATCTACAACTGTTATAGAAATAATTCTCAACATTCTTGAGGTAGTATCAATAGCATTCATATATAAGGCATAATTTGACAAAAGTATTTTAATGCATAGCTACTGGCTCTGTCTTTTAGTCTTCTCATCTCTAATAAGTGACAGTAGCAATAACTAATGACTTGCATAAGACAATCCAGTGAGTAAATGGAGAAAGTTGTCTTATAAGTGCAAAGCCTAAGATCTTACTCTCAACAAAAGTCATTACTTTATCATGAATGCAACCAGAGCCTAGCTGAGATTCTGGCACTTTCCAAGCATTCAAAAAATATTTGTAAATGAATGATGGAAGGAAGGAGGGGAGGAAGGAAGAAGGGAAGGAAGGAAGGGAGGGAGGGAGGGTGGAAGGAAGGAAGAAAAACATTTGCTACCGATATTTGTGAAAAGGAGTCCTAGACATTGCTCCCTAAATTTGTGGTTCATGGAATAGTATGGATTTCACTGTAATAGAATTTCCATCATTTTTTTTCTCTTAAGCAACAACTTTGACCAAGTTACAGCATTATTGGGAGGAATGTGGTCTACATACTCATGATTGGCCACTTTATCATTGTCAAGTGCATTAGGGATGGGTTACTGCAGAAGTATACTAAGAATAATAGTGCCACCTTGTGACACTTCTAGTTATTGCTTCCCCAAATTGCATATGACAATCATTATAAAAAGATCCACTTAGACTAAGTACACAGTGTGATGTGTGCAATCTATTATCTTCACCATTTTTCTATCCAAGAAACCCTTTCTCAAAATTTTCATGTGATAAACTTTCACAACTTCATTCAGATTTCTCAGATGATGTTTTTATGGGGTCTTTTTACACCACTTTGTTCAGTAGTTTATATTTCAAAGATTGTCTTTTTTGGCCGGACGCAGTGGCTCACGCCTGTAATCCTAGCACTCTGGGAGGCCAAGGCGGGTGGATCACTCAAGGTCAGGAGTTCGAAACCAGCCTGACTAAGAACAAGACCCCGTCTCTACTATAAATAGAAAGAAATTAATTGGCCAACTAATATATATGGAAAAAATTAGCCGGGCATGGTGGTGCATGCCTGTAGTCCCAGCTACTCGGAGGCTGAGGCAGGAGGATCGCTTGAGCCCAGGAGTTTGAGGTTGCTGTGAGCTAGGCTGACGCCACAGCACTCACTCTAGCCTGGGCAACAAAGGGAGACTCTGTCTCAAAAAAAAAAAAAAAAAAAGATTGTCTTTTTTATATTTTAAGACGTAGGAGTTTTGAGATGCAACATTGACAGAATTACTATTTTTCAGGATAGACAATGTTCAATATACATATTGATTGTGAGACATTCTGATCAGGCTACAGGTACTAATCTTTTAGTTAGGAAATTATAGGTTTAATGAGAAGCACCCTATCTTGGTTAGAAAGCTTAGAAGCTAGATGTTGTCTAGTGTGGTTACATAAAGTTAAGTCAGGTAACTTCTGTGATTCAGCATTTTCATCCATAAAATGGGATAGCAGTGCCTTCTGATCCACTCCCTAAAGTTCTGAGGATCAAGCTCAGTAACTAATGCTTTTTAAAAAACTGCTCTATAACAGAAGAAACTAGTGGTGTTATTTATGTCGTAATTTTCCTGGGAGCTCAGCTGCTTGGGCTCAGAAATGGCCTCACTGCTCACTCGATGTGTAACCTTGGGAAATTCCTTGTCTGCTTCTTGGTGCTTTCTCTGTGGAACAGGGATAGATAATAAAAATACCTACCTCAAAGGGCAGTCGTGTAATGTGCTTATTAGTACATAGTAAATGCTCAGTACAAATTTTTAGCTATGTGATCACACACACACACACAATTTGCTGTGATGGCCACAGGATAAACTGTCAATGTAGGAGATCATCACTACGAGGCTCTCCAAAAGAGAAAGATATTAAATAGACAGAATCTTCATTATCATCACTAGTAATATTTATTGGACACCAAAGAGAAACAAGATCTTGGCCCAGGTGCCTTACAGTACTATATTCCACAATGACCTTTATAGATAAAGTAGATGAAACAGAATAGTATGTGTCAGGTAAACATAAGGCATTCAAAAAACTACTAATTATTTTGTTTTTAATATTTGAAACTTTTCTTCCCCCAATTTTCCACATATGGCTTTAGGTAGAGCTGTTGAGTAAACACACTTACAGTTATGCCAGAGATGGTAACACAGCAGAGTTGGCAGGGAGGAGACAGGCAGGACCGGTTGAGACATTTTACAGTGTCTCCGTTACCTGAGTCCAAGCTGCCCTCATCTCCTGCTAGGATGAGGCAATAGCCTGGTCTTCTTGCTTCTAGTCTTGCTTCTTCATTCTATATACAATAGTGATGTTGAGTTTTTTAAAACATAAATCATGTTTCTTCCCTGCCTTAAGCCCTGTGATTTCCTATTAGACTCTGCAGCCAATACCATTCTTGTGCTGGAATCATCCTTGGCTCTCCCAGTGCTCCTGCCCCACATGCCTTGGGAGGAGCCGTCCCCTTCGAGGGGACAGCCTCCCTCTGATCTTTACATGGGAACCCTCTTCTTGTCATTCAGACCTCAGCTTAACATCACTTCTCAGAGGCCTTTCCTGCCCACCGTCATGCATGCTGCTCCTGTCTACACAGGACTGATTTGACATCACGTATGGATTGTCGCTCACCCAAGAATGCAGCCCTGTGAGGGCGGTGTCCTTTTCTATCCAGCCCTCCAGCGATCCCCATCACCTAGAACAGCGCCTGGAGTATGACAGGCGACTAATAGTGCTTTAATAATGCTCAAGATTATCCCACTATATTTTCCTTTTCTTAAACATACAGCGATTTTCCACTTGGTTTTTTGACACTTCATGGTGACTATACTTCTAGGTTGAAAACATATTTGTGTGGCCTTGGACAGGAGCTTCAGCTTTTCTAAACCTCAGCTCTATCAATAAAAATTAGGAATACCTTGTGGGTCATGAGTATTAGGTAATAAATGTGAAAGCTCATGAGCTGCAATGCACTGTACTAGACCCCTAGAGTTGACGTGTTCCCTCATTTTAAAGATGATGAAAAGGAAGCCCAAATTGATAGCAAATGAATAGATTTGCCTATTGCACCAGCTATAAAGCACAAATATTAAACAAATGTATTGATTTTAAGTAGATAAGATACCATTACAATACTTTTACGAGGGAAAATGTGTTGAACAATGTTGGGGAACTTCAATTAAATAGATTTTTTTCATATTTTAGACTTTTCTCTTAGTTCTCATATTGCTTGGCCTTGAGGATTTTAAAGGAGTTTATAGCAGCCTTGTCTTTCTGTCCTTCCTTTCTATCTATATTGTATGAACTGTCTTCAAACATATAGCATTGTTTATAATTTTTTATCTTCTTTTTTACCATGGATAGAATTTTCCAAAATTCTTTTCAAATAGTCAATTACCCCAAGATTATCTTAAATTTCAGTAATGACCACAGCATCACTTTATGATGCAATGGAAATGTCTTGACTCTTTTAGGCATTTGGGGTTTTTCACGGAGCCAGCGTCATGGTTCCTGCAGCACCATGAGCTCTGGAGTTAGGTACCCTGGGTAGGAACTCTCATTTACTAATAGTGACTATGATCAATTACTTAAGTACTCTGAGCTGAGTTTCCCCACTTGAAATACAGGGCTAATAAAAATCTATTTTATAAGGTTGACGGGAGGATTTACTGAAAATCGTACCCATATACAGTTAGTGTTCCATAACAACTACTCTTTTCTCCAGAATTTTGCCTCATCTTCTTAGAATCTTAATGTTTAATGTTTTCTCAGATACATCTATTGGTATTACTTAATAGTTTAAACATCTGACTTATTAGAAACAAACAAAAATGCCTACCTAGTTTTTAACTGCATAATGACGTTAAAGTGTACTTAAAAGTTCTGAAGAACACTATCCCATATATGTGAAAAATCAAGCTGAATTATATGAAGTTGAAAACCTGAAAAAAGGGCTACCCCCAACTACTACTCATTTGTTTAGCTTGCCATTACATTGCATTTGAGTCAGCATAATCTTTATTTCAAAATAGCATTTTTATTATATAAAAATGTAAAAATCCAGCAAAACCAGAAATACGGATATATTTTCCTGGGCTTTCACATTTGTTGATTTTTATTCTCAATCTCTTTTTCAATACAATTTACAACCCCATCCCCATTTCCAGTCTGATTATACAAGTGCTAAGTGGCAGAAAGGTCTGGAATAAATACATCAAAAAAAGAAAAAAAGGCAAAGCTGTGAAACTAAGTCGCATGCAACAGGTTCTATGAGGGTGGTTCTGAGAAATAAGAGTAAGACAATGTAATTGGAAGGTTCCAGCTAGAGTTCTTTCAGTCATCTTTGTCTTTGGCTCCATGTTTCAGGATGCGTGTAAACTCGATGTAATTGAAATTCCCCTTTTTGTCAATGGGGGCTTCTCTGTACAGCTCATCCACTTCCTCATCTGTAAACCGATCTCCCATGGTTGTAAGCAGCTCTCTCAGATAATCTTCCTGAATGGTGCCTGCAAAGCAATAGAAAGAAGGGAGCCATGAATACTTCCTGGCACTTTAATGGTTCATTTATCAACCCAGTTGATCTTCCAAAATATTTCAGAATGTCCATATCTACATGAACAAAATAAATCAGCAAACTAAGGCAATATGTAATTAGATCATTATGTTTTCTAATTACTTTTAGAGTTTTTAAAATTAATATTAGATCAAATCATTTTAAAAGCTCAGAAATAGATTGTATGCTTACAAAATTAACCTTAAGTGTTGTCTAGAGGTTAAACAAAAAAACCCCAAACCGTCATTTCAGAAATATTTCAGAGAAATGCTTCACATACTCTGGAATGAAGCTGGATATAAAAAAACAGCACTCACCTGTTGCTTCTTCATCAAAGCAAGCAAAAGCATTTCTGATGACATCTTCGGGATCTGTGCCATTTAACTTCTCACCAAACATGGTGAGGAACATGGTGAAATTGATGGGGCCTGGAGCCTCATTCATCATGGCATCAAGGTATGCATCAGTGGGATTCTTCCCTGTAAGAATTTGCATTGTAACATTTAAGGACAAAGAACTAATTTCAATAAATAGTTACTTTGCCATTGTTATGCTCTCCAACATATTTTTTAAATTTACATCACTTGAAACTAATTTTTCAATTGATTTTCATTAAGGACATTTAAAAAAGATAATTTTTGACAACTTAAAAAAATCTTTGATGAAAATGTATTCTTAGGTTGAATGTAGGCTTAGGTTGAATGTTGTTTACTCCTTGATACTTTATGTCAACTTTCTCTTCATTATTTTTCATTAAAAACAAAAGCCTAAAACTATGAACCAGGCAATGTCACATTATTACATTTTGATATTGGTAACATTAAAGGTCCATCAGGGGAGCCAGTTCGATAGCAGTTATTAAAAAATCTAAATATTCATATTTCCAATTGTGGTACAGTTGCCCATGAACTGGTATGCGTCACACATTTTATTTATAAGTTGGCCACTTAAGTTAAAACTATTAGGTTGGTTTAGAACTGGGAGCTTATTTTGAACAATGTTAAAGATTATTATAGCTATCACCAAATATGGCACTTCCTATACCCAGAAAGCTCTCAAGAGGCCTTTTGAGACAAGGAGAATAATATTTGTACATCCCACAAAAAGTGACTCATAACAAGCTGAATTACAATTTTTGGGAAAAGGCATATAAAGAAGATAAAAGTCTACCCAGAGAAGCAAGCATATCATGCAAATCTTCCTTGTCAATGAAGCCATCTCTGTTCTGATCAATCATGTTGAAGGCCTCTTTGAACTCCTGAATCTGTGACTGGTCAAACATGGCAAACACATTGGATGTTGCGCGCTGAGGGCGCTTCTTGGTGGTCTTGGTCTTTGCCTTTTTGCTCGACATGGTGACTGTTTAATTCTGGAGTTAAAAAAAAAAAGAACATGGAAGAAAAAGGAATGCATAAAACATAAAGCAAAAGAGAATACATAGTGCCTAAAGTTAGTGAGTAAAAATATCTTAATATAGAATTATTACTTCAATTGAATAGGAATAAGTACTCTGTACTATATTATACTTTACTATATTTTCAATGTGACAATTAAGTGGCGGCAGGGAGGGATAGAAATTATTTATATACCTTCCCCCTAAATTTCACGAGACCGATTTTTATTAAGTGGGAATTAATTTAAAATATATAACAATAGCTAGCATTCATGGAGTACTTACCCTGTGGCAAGCACTGTTATAATGGCATGGGGCTCTCCCAAAGAGAAAGGCTCCAAAGGCTCTTATAAGGATTGTCCCATTTAATCTTTTCAACCACTTCTGCAATAGGTACTCTTATTAATCTCCATTTTATTACCAATATAACATAACTCTCTAAGCCTCATTTTTTTCATCAGTAAAACACACTTGCTACTTCAATGTGAGAACTAAATGAGATAGCATACATAAAGAGGTTGGTATAGTTAGCATATGGTAAATGTTCAAAAAGCTCTAATCTTTTACAAGTACCATCAAAACCTACTCTCTCATCTTGCATCCCTTCTAGCTATACCTCCATTTTCCCTTTTCCTTGACAGAACTTTCAGAATAGTAGTCTCATACCAAACTAATTCTGTTTTCTTTTTCCCAATCACTCCTTGATTCTCTGTAATATAGCTTTCATGGTAGCCTCCAGCATTGTACTGAAAGCCATCAATAATTTTAATGTCAAACAGAATGGACACCTTTCATTCCATTTTTCATTTGCAGTCTTAAATGCTATCAGCTCAGGTGTTCAGAAGTCCTGAGTTCAAATCTCACTCCACCATTACTAACTATATATCACCTCTGAAAGCCCATGGACCGTATCTGTGAGTTTAACAGCTATTAGTGAGTTCTGTGAGTCCTAGCAAATTATGGAATTTAAGGGTGCTCTTGGGACACCCAAACTTGCAACTGCTTTGAGAAGTGGTCTTGAGGACTGTTGGAGCCACATAGTATAAAAGCAGATAACTAGCAGGCTCGGTGGTTAAGAAAGAGGATTTTGAACCTGAGTCTTCAAGATTTCCAGTCTTGGACTTTTTATACATATATTGTCTACTTTCCTTTCTTCAATCTAACAGCCCACAGGCTGTTTTGAAGCTGCGAAGAACACCAGCCGTACCGTCCCTCCTCTAACATTCCAACTCCTTCCCCTTCCAACATATGTGTCCTGAATAAATGTTAATTTTCTTCTCTTTCCAGTAACTTATCTTGTTATTTTACCTTAGTTATATCCATGGTTAAACCAGAGATAGGATGTGGTCCATTACCAAGACACTTGACTATGTTTTAATTCTTCTTCACATACCAAAACTGCTAAAGTTCATTCTCATACTAAAAATTCCATGACTCTATTTCTTCAAGACATAATAGGTAAGTCAGTAAGTCTGAAGGCAAGAATTAGTTTTTTTTCCTCTTAGTATCAGGTCATTTTTGTAATAGAGTCATTTAGAAAACTTCCCAAAGAGTAAATCTTTATTTAAAAAAATCATCAATTATATCATGCTAACTCCATGGCTAACCCAAATATATACTACTAATATATCTAAACACTTTTGAAGATTGGTCTGAGTTCTCCAAGCTGTTGCCAAGATGGAATTATAGTAAACTCACAGGATTTTATTAGGGGAGATCCCTGTGAGAAAGGAGAGGTAGAGAGCCATCAGATGGTGAACAAGTCTGACCCCCAAGTGAGGAAAACAGGGAAAGCAGGTTGATGGAAGAGAACTAAGAACAATTCACTAATTGATCCTAATCAAAATGTTATAGAACAGGCTCAATGTAATAATATTGTAATTTTTTCCTACTACATATGAAACCCATACACACACACTAAAATATCAGCTGAAAAGTGAGGCAAAGTTGTATCAGAGCAATCTGAAGGGAGCTCTGACCACCTTTTCTCCTTAACTTCTGAAATAAGTACCTTGGCTTTTTCTCCTTTCTCAAGTCCCACTCACTTTCCAACCCACCACAATCTGGCTTTCTCTTCTCTACTGCAACTGCTTTAATCGCCAAATCCAATCTAAATCTTCTTGGACCATTCTACTGCATCTGACACTATTTTATCCCTCTTTTCTTCAGAGACTCAGCCATGCTTGGCCTGGTGCCCTGTAAACAGTAGAGAACTGTCCCAGGCAGAAAGACAGCGCAAGGGCCTGGCCTTGAAGACCGCACACTTTAATAAGGCACACTGCTAAACTCTACATTGGAAAGATTGGTTTATGTGCAAAGCTGTATTTGACTCACTCTCAGTTCTTCTATTTCTATGATTGGTCTTCCTCCATTTTTTTCTTTGACTTTTATCTCCACTCACTTAAATATTCATGTTTCCCAGTATTCTGGCAGTACATGGTTTAAAGTTCTCTTCACTTTGCTTTCCTCGGATGATCTCATCAGCTCTCACTGTCCTGAAAATACCTACAACTCCCAAGTCTGCACCTCCAGGCCTGAGCTTTCCCTTAAGCTCTGGACTTAAATACCCACCTGGATGCCCCCAGACACCTAGTAATCAACATGCTGCAAACGGGAATCACTATCTTTCCCCTCCTGAACTTTCCCATCTTTCTAGTTTCTCTTGTCTACCTACTCACCAAGCCAGAAACCTAGGAGTCATCCTACACAAACCCTGTCCCTGATGAATCAAGCCCTGCCTCAGATTTGCTCAGCTTCCTCATTCCTTTGCACTACCCTAAACTGCATCCTCATCCTCTCTTGTGTAAAGTATTTCTATAGTCTCTTCACTAGTCTCCCTGCCTCTTGGTTCCCTCGAGACAATCCTCCCTTTTCTAGCCAGAGGTGTCTATAACATGAATATGTCATCATCACACTTTAAAACCTTACTTTGGCTCTCCACTTCCTAAAGGATAAAGTACAAGTCCTTAAGTGTGGCACACAGTTCTTCCTTTCCCTACTCTAGAATGACCTTCCCAGCCTCGCCTCTAGCCATTCTCTTCTCTGCTTTGTACTCTTCCAACACCAAACTGCTTGTATGTCCCCAGGGCGCCTTGAGTACCTCTGTTCTTGCTGTATTTCTATCCCCGAATGCCCTGGTCCACTTCTCCATCTTAGGACCAGAGAGAGCATTAAGGGTCTACTCAACTTACAACTACTACCATTTACTGAGTGACTTGTGTGCTCAGCACATTATGTGCATTAAATGAAACACGCCTGCTTAAGAAATGAAGAAGCTGAAGATCAAAGACAATAAATAACTTGCCCAAGGTCACCTAGAGGCAGAAGTAGGATTCAAATCCCATTTGTTACAGGTTGTTTCTACCTATATATTTTCTACTTCCTACTAAAAGCTCTTCTAGTTATTTTGAATTGAATACAAATTTTTTAAAAACTTTCAATACTACCAATATAATCTAACACTGTTTTCTGAGCAGCTACATTTCTCTAAATTCAAATGCTAGACAAATTGAGTTTTCAAATAAATTCAAACTATAGTGGAGAAACCAATGCATAGACTAGAACTGCACAGTGAGTAAATAAAATGTGAAAGGCACTCCCTGGAATTGTGCGGTGTAGTAGCCCTGGTTGGGTTTAATAAGTGGCAATATTTTCTATCACTCATGGTTTTTGTTTGAAAACGTTACCTAAGTCTATCAAATTATTAATGTTTAACTTAGAAGTGTTGGGGGAAAAAAGAAAAGCCAACCAACCCTTCCCTCAAACTATAGTTATAGACAAAACATGTCCATATAGAGCATAGCACATAATGTAATGAACAGCAGTAAAAATACTTCTTACTTTCTCTTCAACATTTTCACTCTATTATTGCTATAAATTTCTAACATAAAGTGAACTAAAAAATATTAGTAGTACTCATAGGATAACATCAAGGGCAGGGATGTACGAATACTGATACAGTTGTCCCCCCTTATTCAAGGGAGATATGTCCAAGACCCCCAGTGGGTACCTGAAACTAGGGATGGTATCAAACCCTATACAATCAGTCCTCCATATTCATGGTTCCACATCCATGGATTCAACCAACAGAGGGTCCATAATATGGACCTTGGAAAAGAAACCAAAAAAATAATTTTAAAAAACCCAATACAATAATAAAAAATAACGCAAATGAAAAATACAGTATAACAACTATTACCTAACATATGCACTATATATATATATATATATATATATATATTTTTTTTTTTTTTTTTTTTGAGACAGAGTCTCACTCTGTTGCCCAGGCTACAGTGCCTTGACATCAGCCTAGCTCACAGTAACCTCAAACTCCTGGGCTGAAGCGATCCTCCTGCCTCAGCCTCCCGAGTAGCTGGGACTACAGGCATGCGCCACCATGCCTGCCTAATTTTTCTATATATTTTTAGTTGGCCAATTAATTTGTTTCTATTTTTAGTAGAGACGGGGTCTCGCTCTTGCTCAGGCTGGTCTCGAACTTCTGAGCTCAAAGGATCCGCCCGTCTCAGCCTCCCTGAGTGCTAGGATTACAGGCGTGAGCCACCTCGCCCAGCCTGCACTGTATTAATATTAGGTATTATAAGTAATCTAGAGAAGATTTAAAGTACACAGGAGGAAATGTGCAGGTTACATGCCATGCCATGGCAAATACTATGCCATTTTATATCAGAGACTTGAGCATCCAGGAATTTTGGTATCCATGGGGAGTCCTGGAACCAACCCTCTGCAGATATTGTTTTTTCCTACACATACATATATATGATAAAGTTTAATTTATAAATTAGGCTCTTACTCAAGGGAGGAGGGGGGCATGGGCAATATAAGTAACCTTAACACTTGTACCCCCATAATATGCTAAAATAAAAAAATATATATATATATAAATTAGGCACAGTAAGAGATGAACTAATAATAAAATACAACAATTATAACAATATACTGTAATAAAAGTTATGTGACTGTTGTCTGTCCCTCAAAATATTTCATTGTACTGTACTCACCTATTTTGGGACTAACTATAGTTAGTTGATAATCTAAATGTCTGCAAAGTCACCCACAGTACTGATATGCAAATAAAAACATAGATACCATAATCATTAATAAGCAGAAATTGTCTGTGAACATTATTGAAAGTCTGGGAAAGATGCTCATAGAGTATATTCTGTCAACTATCTACGACTTCCTCAACACTCCTTTGAGGCTTCTTCCTTTAACCCTTTGCACTCAGATGTCGAGTGTGACTCGATACGGTTAGTATCGGTAGCATCTCATATGTTGAGCCACACGTAGTTTCACCGCGGGGGGAAGGGGAATTTTTGTCTATTTTTCCAGTATCTTTTCTTGTTCTCATTAGTATGAAAGGACAAGTAAAATGTAAATGCAGAGATGGTACACTAACTTCCAGGGCTAGATCTTCCAGGGGTAGATTATTATCCACTAACTTAGAGCAATGTTTAGATGGAAAGCTTCATATAATCATCCCTCACCCTAACAAAAAACACAAAGATTGTGTTGTTTGTTCTAACAGAAAAATCAAAGGAGGAAGAAGAGAGACGATTTATATTTGCGAAACATGTGAATATAAACCAGGTCTTCATGTGGGTGAATGTTTCAAAAAATATCACACCATGAAAAATTACAGAGATTAAAATTACTCTTTGAATGTATCAATAATTCAAAATATTAAAAAATCCAAATAAATAAGTTTGTATGAAAAGAAACTCCAGTTTTTTATTCTACTGCCATGCTTTGTAAAATCTGGGGTATTTAAAAAATTAAATCCTGAGTAGAATAAATGAATTGAGAAAAAAGCAAGCGAGTACAAAGGGTTAAGTATCTTAAGTCAGCTAGTTGTCACCATATAATAAATATGGTGCAGTTAATCCTCTGGTTTCAATCTTGGCTACACATTAGAATCACCTCAAAAGTTAAACTGGGGGTGGGGAAAAAATTAAAAAAAAAAGAAAAGTTTAAAAAAACTGATGCATGGATCCTGACTAGCCTAATGGAAACTGAGTATCTGGGAGCAGGGCCTAAGCATATGCATTTTTTAAAAAGGCACCAGGGGATTCCAATGCACAGTGAAGGTTGAGCACCATGTAGATCATTAAGTTAACCACTCAGATCACACTTTTTGCATCTAGGTCCCTTTAGTTTTTCAATGTTGGTCATGGTTTAATGGAGAGCTGGAGGCCTGGATTCTAATTCTAGTTCTGTCATTCACAAGTTGTATGACCTTTGGTAATTTTAGCTTTCTTGGGCCTCATTTTCTTGTTCATCACATAGAAGTGTCAAGTAGATCAGCAGTGAGAAGCTGGCAGCTACCAAACTACATGTAGTCTACAGAGGTTCATTTTAGTTCCCCCAGGCATCCCTTTAAAATGCCTCTTTCGAAAATTGAACTAGTTTGTCAAAATTTTAAAAAACTGAACATTTTATACAAAAACATAAATTTGTATAAAACGTTCCGTTTTTAACAGGGCATGGTGGCTCACACCTGTAATCCTAGCACTCTAGGAAGCTGAGGCGGGAGGATCACTCAAGGTCAGGAGTTCGAAACCAGCCTGAGCAAGAGGGAGAACCCGGTCTCTACTATAAATAGAAAGAAATTAATTGGCCAACTAATATATATAGAAAAAAGTAGCCGGGCATGGTGGCACATGCCTGTAGTCCCAGCTACTTGGGAGGCTGAGGCAGCAGGATCGCTTGAGCCCAGGAGTTTGAGGTTGCTGTGAGCTAGGTTGATGCCACGGCACTCTAGCCAGGGAAACAGTGAGACTGTGTCTCAAAACAAATAAAATAAAAAACAAAAATATAAATTTTAGACATCTTGAACAACTATAAAATAAGGAATCACTTGACCATCAGCATCCCAAAATTCCTGTAGATAATCAGTATTTAACAAGCAATCCCCTCTGCTACCTACATGTCCTCGTCCCAGCTGGCATTTGTTTATGTTATCTGCCTGGCCCCTGAGAGCATTAGACCTTGCTCCTTTGGCCATGGTGGTAACCAGGTTCCTCAACAATTCTCGTCCCCTTGGGCAGTCCCTTCCAACAGTGAAAAGAGTTGACCTGTGTAACCAATAAGGTATTATGAAATGTTGGTGTTTGACTTTGTCATAACAGACATTGCAGCTTCTGCCCTGATCTCTCTTAGATCACTCAATCTGCAGGAGCCAACACACAGCCCTACAGACAGGTCCATATTGCAGGGAACCAAGACTTCCTGCCAACAGTCCGCACTTACCTGCCTGCAGTGAGTCAGCTACCTTGGAGGCTGATCCTCCTTTAGATGACTGCAGCCCCAGCACAACCTCATGAGAGACCCTGAGCCAGAAGCACCCACTTAAGCTGATCTAGTCCTGACCCTCAAAAATTGTTCGTTGCTTTTTAAGGTGCTAAGTTTTAGAGTAATCTGTTATATACTAATAGAAAACGAATAAAGCCAGTTTCCTTGACCTCTTTAATATTAAAATAGGGCCGTGCCTTTATTTCAGAATTATAGCCACAGAATTTTAGAAAGCTCAAAGGGATCACAGTCGAGTTTGCATTAGATAGGGAATTTTCTATTTCTGGTTAGAAAATTTTAACTCCTTCTATTCAATTTCTGTCCAAGATCTGTAGGTTCCTCTTTTAACTGCAACAGAGTCACCCTTTTTCAACATTCCCATCACCACCATCCTATTCTTCTGGATGAATTTCTCTGATGTGCTAGTTCTTCTTGCTTCCTATAGAGTTTCCCTCAAAGCTCAGTCCTTGAATGTCCTTATCTTAAGTGCTGGTTGAAAAACTGGTAGCACAGAAGTTCCACTCAAAAATGAGGTAACTGGAGAGAGGTGCGGAGGGAGGAGCTGGTTTTGTGAGCAAAGGGATGATAAATAAATCAGACTTTTAGCCAAGTGATGCCTAGAGGACAGGATGCCTGGGGGTCTTACTTAGCAAGACTGATTTGTGAGCAGTGACTCAAGGTGAGACCCTAAGCGTGGATGAACTCACACAGGGAGTAATTCTTGGGCTAAAATTAAAATCTAAGGTCATTTTTTATTCAATCTCATCTTCACCGAGGTCTGTCAGAATCTTCAGAAATTTCTCATTGATTCCCACTGTCACTACTGTAGTCAAGACTCATGTTTGTTCTAATTGGGAGGATCAAATACATAACTACATATATGAGCAAGTCTGAAAACAGCAATCATAAAGACATTTTAGTATGTAATCATGTTAAATTACAAAGTTAATCTCATATACTTAATGATATATAATTGCTTTTATGCTGCATATTTAGGCAAAAAAAAAAAAGCAGTCAGTTCCATAAATTGTTATAGCTTTTTCTTTTAGAAAGCCAAACTCAATTTTCACAACTTCTCTCACCATGTAAGCTTCCCTCCCTAGTACTGCATATGCTATGGTTGGTTTTCTTTTTGTTTTGTTTTTAAAAAGATGAGGTCTCCCTCTATTTATTGCCCAGGCTGGAGGGCAGTGACATAATCATAATTCACTGCAGCCTTGAACTCCAGGCCTCAAGCAATCCTCTCATCACAGCCTCCCAGTAATCCTGGCTAATTTTTAACTTTTTTTTAATAGACAAGTATTGCTATGTTGCTAAGGCTGGTCTCAAACTTCGGGGCTCAACTGATCCTCCCACTTCAGCCTCCTGAGTAGCTGGGATTACAGGCATGAGCCACTACGCCCAGCTGTATATATATTTTACACTTACCACATACATTACAATACTGCCATTTCTTTCTCTATTATAGGTTTTATGATCATCCCAGTTGGCAATAAACTTTCTATCCTCTGAACTCCTATACCATTTTGTTTCACTGTAGTGAAATTTATATAGTGAAATGTACAAATCTTAGTAAGTTTCTATAAAATGTACATCAATGTAACCATCACTACAATCAAATTACAAATGTTAACATCCTGAAAGTTCCCTCCAAGTCAATCACCCTCTCCCATAAGCAACCATTGTTCAGATTTCTATCACCCTAGATTAGTGTCGCCTGTCTTTGAACTTCTTATAAATGGAACTATACAGTATACGTTCTTACATACATGCCCGACTTCTTTCACTCAGTACAATGTCTTTGAGATTTATTTATCTTACTGGGTTTATCAGTGGTTCATTCTTTTTTATTGCTGAGTAGTAGTCACTGCCATGCAATTTACAAATACATTTTTATGGCCTTTTGCCATGGATTGCAGGGCTTAGTAGAGTGCCTGGTATATGGCAGGTGCTCAGTAAATACTAGTTAAGTTTCCCTCCTGTCACAAATAGAATTATGTATGTTCAGTATGTGAGGTAGGTCCTGGATCTAAATTCTAAAATAAGGCTTTTCTCTAAGGTCTAGCCAGGGTCCAGGTCTCTTCCCCAAGAGACTCCTAAGGAAACTTACCAGCTACCCCTTGATCCATACCTGGAAGGAGCAATACTAACTAGGGACAATAATTGAGTACTAAAGATGTGCCAGGCACTGGTCTAAGCACTTCACATGTATTAACACATTTAACCCTTACAACATCTTATGATATGAGTAGTTATTATCCTCTTCCCTCCAATAAGAAAATTAGGATAAAGAGAATAAACAACTTGCCACAGAGCTAGAAAATAGTAGAGCTTAGAGATAGGATCTGCACTCAGGAAACCCAGCTCCAGAGCTTATACTACCAGCACCTAGTATCCTGCATACAGGCAGCTGAAATTCCCTACCATAAAAATGTGGATAGTTAGTTGGGGGTAACAAGCAATGTCACCACACAGCTAATGTGTTCAATGAGGAAAGAAGATCCCAATTAAAGGTACTGTCAAACAGGGTATGATAAAACTCATCCCTAGACACCTGGAGTCTGAATCTTGGGAGAAAGGAAAAACTAGCCCCATTTAGGGGCTCTAAATCCTCTTATCTTTCCTAACCTTACCAACTCTCACCTGGAAATCTGCCCTTAGGATGATGCAGTTTATCTTATCCAAACTCAGTCTCATTAAAGCATTAATGACTAATGAGTCAGCTATCAAAGGAAGTTTCATTGAATAGAGTCTGAAAGCCAAAAGCTGTGCACTTAGTTATCAAGTCCAGCAGGGTAGATCACTTTGGGCAAATTACCTCACCTCTGTGGTTTTTTTGTTTCCTCAGTTATAAAATGAAAGAGTTTCACAAGGTAATCTACAAGGTCCCACTGAATTCTAAAATGCTATTTTTCTTACCAGAAGGCCATTCCAAATCCATCTTAAAGAAAAGCTGCCAAACTAATCCTCTAAATACCCCTTTCTTCATA
Source organism: Mirza zaza (assembly GCA_008750895.1). Taxonomy (NCBI): domain Eukaryota; kingdom Metazoa; phylum Chordata; class Mammalia; order Primates; family Cheirogaleidae; genus Mirza; species Mirza zaza. The sequence continues at coordinate 27,613 of VSMD01136936.1, read as the reverse complement.
GTACTCCCTTAGTGAAGAATCCAAAACGACTCCCTAAGGCCTCTTACATAACCTTTTATTTCTTGTCAAGTCTTCACGGTATCCATAAAAAGGCTCCACTTACCTACCCTTATTTCCAACTATTTTGTTCATTATAGTCCTTTTCCATTCAGGCTGGTCTTCCCTCTGTCTCCTTTCCACACAACACAATCCCCACCTTTTGAGCTTTTGCTCTTGTTACCACCTACCACAGATCCAGCCAAAAATACTATCAAATAAGTTCTCCCTCCAAAGGCTGAATCCAAAGCCCTCAATGATGTCAGGATTCTTTTCCAAGGAAGCCTTTCCTGATTTCTGTTATATATCCTTTCTTCAAACAACAGGAATAACTAAATCTTTACAAGATACACTGGGAGTTACAACTCCCATGAAATAATTATATTTTTGCCTATACTAAGCATACACTCGGGTACCGGGTCGCTAATCGTTTCCTTGGACACTAGCAGGCCACAAAACACCCAGCCACAGCAGGGGGCACGGAGCGGACACTCCTGCTCCACACGAGTACGCCCGGTCGGCCCTCATCGACTGCTTGGGCGCGCGGCGGGGCCGCCGGGCGGTCCGAGACACCAGGTGTGTTAAGTCATCCAGGTGACGCAGGGCCGGCTGGGCGCTGCCGGGGACCCAGCCACCTCTTCTGCCAGGGCGTCTCCCCAGCCCGGCTTCATCCGCCCTGGAACTTTCCGGCGCCTCCACTTCCAAGCCAGGGCCTCGCCGCCGACCCCCCTCCCTTCACCTCCGGCCGGGCGTCCACTTCTCGGCCAACCTGACAGGTCCTGCCGCCGCCCGGACACAGGCACGCGGCAGGAGGGGACGCGGAGGGACGGATGTGGCCCGAGGGGCGTCGCGCGCGGGGCAGAGCGCCACTCACCAGGCGCCAAACACCAGAACCGGGACAGTCCTGCGCGAGACGGCGGGCGACGGCGAAGAGCGCGGGGCTGTGGCCGGACAGTGGCGGCGCCGGCACTTCCTGCCTGGAGAGGCGGGGCGGAAGGCGCACCGGAAGGCGCGGCGGGTCCAACTCGGAAGGGGGGTGCGGCTCGTGCCCCCGCCGGGCCGGAGAGCCCGGGCGTCCGCGAGGAGCCCGGCTGCCTGGGCCGCGGGGGCGCAGCCGAGGCTTTGGGTGTCCGCTCCGCTCGGAGGCGGCGGTAGCCCAGCGGCCCGCCCTGCCCCCCGCGCCGGGTCCCGCGGCCCTTCCGCGTTCCTGCGCCGGCGGGGCGCGGCGGGGTGGGGCCGGGCGCTGGAATTCGGCCCACCGTCGCCACCGCTGGCTGGGTCCCCTGGTGCCGGAAGCGGCCCACCCTGGGTCGCCAGATTTAGCAAATGAAAGTACAGTCCGCCTAAATTTGAATTTCAGATAAACAAGTAATTTTTTAGGGTATGTCCCATGTGGTATTGGGAAAGTAAGAGCTGCTGGCTTTATAAACCATCTCTTTTAAACCGCACTCCCGCCTAATTAAAACGTTTAACCTCCTCCTTTCTTACCCTCAGATTATAAATCTTAGGGTCTTGATCAGGCTACACAGCTTATGACTGTTCATTCCCCTAAAACAAAGTTTTATTCAAATTATTTGCTTTTCTTTAGGTTATTAAAGAGATGACAGAATTATGCACATACATACCTACATGCACATACACACATTATATAATGCTCTTGGCCAAAACAAAGGAAAACACAAAGCTACTGTGTTCAGGTTTTGTTTTAGATCTTTTTTGTGGCTATATTCTTCAGGATCGTTTCCCTCACCTAGTAATGATGAATAGCACCCTTTCAGGATAATGGAAGGCAGTCAACCTAATAGCAAATCTTTATTGAGCACTTTTTATTGTCTTAACATGTGCTGGATGCTGGGGAAATGAATGAATTGTTCGCTCTTTTTCCTCATGGAGTTTGTATTCCACAAATCTTAGATCAGAAATTCCTAGAAAATAGGGACTGTGTGTTCAGCATTCTACAACAGTAGTTTGCCTAAGAATAACCTTGAGGGCCTGCTAAAACAGATTCTTGAGCCTTAGAAACCCTATTAGGATTCAGTAGGTCAGAAGTGAAGGATAATTTCAATTCCTAGTAAGCACTCAGGTGATGCTGATGCCGTGGTCCTCTGAGCAGCACTGCCCTAACTCCAGTTCCTGACAGTGCATTTTCTCAACAGTGTTAGAAAAGCAATTGCTGACAAGTCACACCTTGTTCTACAGTATTTACTTTCCCTCAGCTGCAGTCTGCCTTTTGGTTTGGTAGTTTAAATCATTTTCTTTCCACTCATCAGATTTTGGCTTCCCAGGTCTTTGTCACAGATCTCTTCCAAGTATGGTCTATTAACACCTCATAAGGCCTCATGCTGGCCACCACCGTTAAGATCATATAGCTGACTCATCTCGACTGTACCTTAACTTTGATCTCTTTATTTAAGCTTCTAGAACTATGTGGTCCAATACAATAGTCACTAACCACAGATGGCCATTTAATTTAAAATTCAGTTCGTCAGTTGTATCAGACACATTTTAGAGACAGGGATCTCGCTGTGTTGCCCAGGATGGAGTGCAGTGGCTATTCACAGGCTCAATCGTGGTGTGCTACAGCCTGGAACTCCTGGCCTCAACCTCAATCCTCTCACCTCAACCTCTGGATTAGCCACAGCACCTGGCTGTCTTAGATACATTTTAAGTGCTCAATAGCCACATGTGGCTAGTGTTCATACTGGACAGGACAAACAGCATCTCCATCATAACAAAAAGTTCTGTTGGACAGCACTGTTCTGAAGAATTAATCCTAAGGTACACTGTTCTCTCTAGATATAAAAGAAAAAACATTTATTAATGAAAAGCTGGATATTTAAATGTCTAGCACCTGGGAAATTGTTCATTATAGCATAATGAACATGTCAAGCATAATTGTAGTCATTAAGAAGAATGGTTGGAAAAGTAATATTCTCAAACCAAAACCAAAAATAATAATAATAATAATAATGGTGGCCATGTCAAAACATGAAAAATGACTTAAGAAATATTACACTAGAGATGGGCACAGTAGCATGCACCTGTAGCCCCAGCTACTTGTTTGAGGCCAGGAATTCCAGACCAGTCCTGGCCACATAGCCAGACCTTATTTCTAAAAATAAACAAATAAATAGAAACTTTAAAAAAGAAATATTAAACAACAACAACAAAAAAAACACGCTATAAACTCCTTACAACTCTAAAATGTTATGTGGAGAAATACTGGAGAAAAATCATGACTCCTGCTATTTGAGCAGGCACAGAGAAATCTAGAATAAAAGGACGTAAGTACTTGGAAATTGGGAGAGCAAGAGGAAAAAGGACTAAGTAGCATTGGGAAAACTGAACATTTCTTCAATGCAGGATTCACTCCAACAATCCCTTTCAGGAAAAAAACACCACCACCACGAGGTTTTAGGGAAATCAAGAAATTGTGCACTTGACGAGGACCTAATGAGACATACACAAGTCTAGCATATCGGACCTGCTCAGGAAATTGAAAGAAAACTATGTAGAGTATCCAGCAGGTAAACAAGCAAACTGATAGGCATTTCTATGCATAGTCGCATTAAATCTTCGTAACAGTCCTTTAATGAAATTTTATTTGAAATAATTTACTATCAATTAACTACGACTCTTTCTCCTAACTTCAGACTTCTATTCTCCAATTACCATGAAACTCTCATCTTCACCTACCCTTCCAGAAGTATCCATCTGTTTTTCTAAGGATAATACTACATGTGATCTAGGTTCTATCCGTTTCTATCTTGTAGACATGATTCATTTCGTTTCACTAATAGTCTTCCTCTCTGTCTACAAACAGCCTTGAGTCTCTATTTTAAAGACATGCCCTTTAACCCTTCTCTTCACAGGCCCCATTAAACAAAACAAAAATAACTATTTGGGTATCTATTGTGTGCCAGACCATTAACCTTTTGTTTCTAATTTTCACAAGAAACTTGAAGGGTACTGTCTGAGTTTTGCAGATGGTGAAACTGACTTAAGAATGATCAGTTCGAGGACACACAGCTAGTCAACTAATGGTACAATTCACTTAACCAAGTATGCCTCCAAACCCATGCTGCTCTTAATCACACAAATGCTGCTTTCTATATTATGTTCCTATTATGAATCAATAGCATTACTTCCTTTTCAAAAATGAATAAATAGGCCAAGGGAGGTTAAATAACTTGAGTTATAATGCCATGATGTAGCAAAAAAAAAGGAATATATTAGGATTTCACTCTGTGGCCTGGGCTACAGTGCAGTGACACGACCATAGCTCACTACAGACTCAAACTCCTGGGCTCAAGCAATCTTCCTGCCTTACTTAGCCTCCCAAGTAGCTGGGACTATAGGAACAAATCACCACACTTGGCTTATCTTTGTATTTTGTAGAGGCAGGATCTCGGTAAGGTGCTCAGGTTGGAAAAACTGAGATTTTAATACAGGTCTGCCTGACTCCCAAACAGGCATTATCCACTATCCTGTGCTGCACTATGGTTTCTACACTCAAAACTCCACCTAACACTTCTAGCAAATATAACTAATGACTTGCCAAATATAATGGCCTTATTTAAACTTTTCCATACTTGACTTTTCTGTGGTTTGACACCATTGACTAACCTCCTTACTCTTGAAATGAACTTGGTTTCCATAACACTATCTTTGTGGCTCTATTCACCTCTCCAAACCCTGTTATCTTTTATCTGATCCTGAAGTCCAGGTGTCATACCTCTTGCTGTCCTTCCTCTCCTTACACTTTGTTAAAAATGGTTCCTTCTCAGAATTTGCTTTTACTTTTCTTTTATGGTCTGGCCTTCTTTCTTTTTTCCCCAAGAGCATTCAGTTCCTGCTCTCAAGTCATAGGTTCCTTGATCGAATAAATTTTTGGCCTAAGTCCAAACAGCTGTATAATCAATCATAAGCAGGTAGATAAGGATGCTGCCTTCATTAGTTTGGTTTCATCAAAACTTGAAATGGTTTGTTCAAGTAAGACTTTCATCATGGAAACTTTATTTAGAGACTGATTTTTCAGTCAAACTCACTGTGAGAGAAAACACTTTCACCTTTTTACTGGCAATCATTCTTGTTTAAGCAAAGCCTAGTTCACTAAGCAGAGAATGCTATTACTAAATTAGGAGACTTATTTCATTCAGGGTAGATCATGAACGTTCCTAAAGAAGGCTGATTCTTTGAGCAGTTTTCTGAAATGGAAATGGGGACACTGAAAGAGATAATTTTAGTAGTACCTTTTATTATCTGTAGTGGAAACAATGTTATTAATTCTTCACTAGAGATTTAACAAAGCAGAGGTGGTAATTTTTTCTGTTGAAATGAAAATTCAGTTCAACAAACAAGACTTTACCACCACAGACACAGCCTGGAAAAAGTATTTTGCTTAAGCACTGAATGAAATTCAAGAACAAATAAAAGACAAAGAATTAAGGAGGTTCTAAGATTCTAATCTTGAAAATGGCAAGGACTAGTTTCTAGTCCTTTTGCTCCTTCTAGTCCTTTTGCTTCTGTTCTATATAATTGACTGTACCAGGTTAAAGGATCTAGCTCACCTATCCTATGGAGGGCAAAGGCCTGCTGCCTAGAAGGCATTCTGAATTGTTTACTGAATGAGGTAATAGTTTTGTCCAAGGATAGTCTTGTTAATAGTAGCATAAAACTTGAAGTTATTAGAGTAATTGTCAATTACTCATCTTCATAGGCAACTCTTTTCAACCACCTTTTCCCCCAACATTTCAAATCTTTTTAAACTCATGAATCTTACAGTTAGAATTCTAAAGCCCTTTGAGAGTCAGATTTTTGAAGCCCTAAGAATGAAGCTGTCTACCACTCCCTGATTAACTCTGAAATAGTTTTGCATTCTGCAAATAGCAAAAGTTATTTTTAGGATAGAAACAATGACCTCACTTTCCCAGGCATGTAGCTTCAGCTGTTTTGTTTGTGGGCAAGTCAGGAATGTCCAAAATTCATACATGGACTCATAGTGAACTTCTGCATAAACAAACATGATCTTTCAGTAGGGATTGTTGTGTTAAAGAAAAACTATATATAATTCAAAAAATACTGTGTTGTATTTCCAACACTTAGAAATACAACATAAAAATCTCTTTTGGTAGCATGCCACAGAACCCTTGGGGCTAAAATAGGTTTAAAATGGAAAAATTAAAATTACACGCAGTGGCCTGGTCTAATTTTAAATGACATGAAATAATGTACAAATTTTAAAGTGGAAATGTTGGCAGGATGTTAAACGTAAGGACTTAAAGCTACCAAACTATCACATACATGCAAATTCTACAGGATATTATTTTAAAAATTGAAAGACAAATTGTAAGAAACCTGATCAGGGCAACTGAATTTCCTTGGGAAGAGAAAGAATGAACAGGAGTAGAGGAGACAGGATTGTTAGGAAAACTGGAGAAAGGAAGGCAGAGATCTAACAACTATATCATTTTCTAGATTATCACCACCTTTCTTTAGAAGATGTAACTAAAACTAACAGAAACCAATTTTAGCAAATAAGAAGTTTAAACAAGTATTTTATTGTAAAGTTTAATTATAGTTCAGAAAAAATTGAGTGAATAACTTTCTCTGAAAAAATATATTGACTCTGTAGACTGCAGTTATTTGGGGTATAGGAGCTGGTAAGTTAAATTACCATATTTTTCTATTCTGAAAATGATAAAAAGTCCCATTTCCAGTCTGATTATAAAGATACATATGCCCAAAATGGCTGAGAATAAATACAACAGGAAAAGCAAAAGCTGTAAAGCTAAGGGCATGCAATAGGCTCTAAGAGAAAATCTCAGAAATACCCAAAGTGGCAACAAGGAACGTTTGGCTGGGATCTGAAGTTCTTTCAGTCATCTTTGTCTTTGGCTCCATGTTTAAGGATGCGGGTGAACTCGATGTAATTGAAATTTCCCTTTTTGTCAATGGGGGCTTCTCTGTACAACTCATCCACTTCCTCATCTGTAAACCGATCTCCCATGGTTGTCAGCAGCTCTCTCAGGTAATCTTCCTGAATGGTGCCTGAAGAACAAAGAACTGGTGGTCAGAATATATGCTACTCTGAGGATCAATTACAAGGAATATCTATACTTGACTAAGCATGTTTTGGATGTTAAAAACTATAAACATGCAAATATACAAAATACAGGGTGTTTCCATTGCTTAAGGCAGCATCAGTAGATAGTTGCCTAGAAAAATACCCAGCTACTTAGTAGCACTACTCTGCTCTATCAATCTGCCTCTGCATCCATCTTCTGATCTCTTGATAATAGGGACTAAACCTGTGCCCAAACAAAAGTAATAAAAAGTATGGTTAAGGAATCTAAACCTGACAGTTCCCTAAAGCAGCAAACAAGGTTACACCCATTCTACAAGCAAGTAACAGTCCCCTGCCACACTAAAACCAACACCATATCATAAACATCAATAAAGTACCTCAGTGGAAAGAATACTTGAGTCTTGAGGCCCAGTTTTAACACGCTGTTATTTTGGGCATTTCACTTTACCTCTGACTCCGGTTTTCTCATACATAAAATGAGATTTTTGATGCTTACAAATCTAATTATGTAATAACAAATATGGCCAGGCCTAGCATGTACAAAAACATGAAATAAATATTTGAGCATCAACTGTGTCGCAGAGACTGTGCCAAGCAGTGGCGGTGAGTAGTGGGATAAGCCAAAAGATTTGTTTTTACTCTGGGTTTTTGACACCAGGGTTCTCATAAAGCCTGCCTGCCTATAAGGATCAGATGTCACCTGATTTATTATCTGGTATTGGTATTTTTAAAAGGTTTCTCAAGTAACTAACACGCACATGTGGGGAACCTTTAAAGCGTAAGTGAGACTATGCTTATATCAGCAGGTCCTGACAACCACTCAGTATTTAAACTAGTCCTAGTAATGCAGGAAATCAAAGGGTGTGCCTTCCTTCCCTAAAAACATTTGGCTAGGCCATGTCAGTTGGGAATCGTAGAAAATATTTCCTTGTATGTTTTCTCTTATATACACATCTCCCCAAATATCAGGCCTTTATATATTTACATTTTGTCTAACAGTTAACTCTATGCCAGGCAGTATACACTTTATGTATATTATCTCATTTCTTCATTTAATCCTAACAATCCTGTGAGGTAGGTAATATTACTGTCCATTTTACAAATAAGAAAACAGAGGCTTAGAGAAAGTTAAGTTGCCCCAAATTACACAGCTATTATGTGGCAGAAGAGGAATTTGAAACCAGCCAGTCTCATTCCAGAGCCTAAGCTCTACTTGGTTTATTTTAACACAGAGGTGAGATATCAAACAATTTTATTTAGAGCTAAGAGATACCTGGTAAACAAACATAGAACTGTACCATGTTACAGCTATGGTCTTTAACAATTTATACTTTATCCAAAATTCCTCTGGTAAAAGTTATTTATTCAACAGATATATCCTGAGCCTAACCCTTGAGGAGTTAACATTCTAGTAAAGAAGTAATATAAGTTTCCCAAAGACGTTTCAAATACAACCAATTCAATTATAAACTATTAATATTTAAAGGCAGAGGCAGCAAAGCATGCCAGAAGAGAACCGTGTTCAAATAACTAGGTGTAGTACAAACCTGAGGGTGTTATGTTGTATTTCAAGTTACTGTATATTTTAGTTTCTACAACTAAAAATTAAATCATTTTGTAATTACAGGTTATTCTCACTTACCAGTTGCTTCTTCATCAAAGCAAGCAAAAGCATTTCTGATGACATCCTCTGGGTCTGTGCCATTTAACTTCTCACCAAACATGGTGAGGAACATAGTGAAATTGATGGGGCCTGGAGCCTCATTCATCATGGTATCCAGGTACTCATCAGTTGGATTTTTCCCTAAATAAAAAAGAGGGTAATAATTTTAATTACATTATGATATACATCAACTATTAATGATAAACATTTTGGCAAGAAAGATTATCATTCATACGGCTTGCTGTTTGCATTCATGATTGCAAAACTATTTGGGAAAAAAGTCTTCTTAACGAACAAGGCCTAAATTAAGAGTCTGGAGATTGTATGATATTCCACTGGGATGTTAGAAGGAATAATACTGCTTTCACAATCAAGACCAGTATTTTTATCCACGCACACAGACACACAAGGCCTCCAGCCCAATCGTGAGACAGGGCCATGAATCTGTGTGTAGTTAGTGGGAAACACTGCTCCAGACTTTACTTAAACCTTAGCAGACGCATTAGACAGACTTCACAGAGCTTTACGAGTCATGAAATAAATATGAAAAGCACTGTGGAAATTCTACGCAATACATTAATATTATTAAAACTGAGCATTACCTAGTGAGGCAAGCATATCATGCAAATCTTCCTTGTCAATGAAGCCATCTCTGTTCTGATCAATCATGTTGAAGGCCTCTTTGAACTCCTGAATCTGTGACTGGTCAAACATGGCAAACACATTGGATGTTGCGCGCTGAGGGCGCTTCTTGGTGGTCTTGGTCTTTGCCCTTTTACTAGACATGGCGGCGGTTAAATCCTAATTAGGAAAGGAAATACAAGGAAAACTCAATCAACATCTAAGATTACTTAAGTATGAATCAAAACAATGATCGACAAAAGTAAACAATCAACATTCCACGTTTGAGGTGCTCAGAGATGTGTCTTCAGCAGGACAATATCACTTGGTAAAAATAACCATTACTTATAGAACCAAAGTAAAAGAAAATTTAGACCTGTGCTTTAGGTTCACTTACCCTTAATAGTTGTGATGTTTTATACATAGTACATCACTAATTTCAAATTCCAAACTACAACCAACTTTAATTCAAAGCTCACAACAAGATTACATATCCCCAGTACTGCTATACAGCCCAACTACAACCAATAACCAAATCTGCTGGTTTAATCACAATAAAAAAACAAGCAGCAAAAAAAACCTTAGGTACCTGGGAAAAGTGCCAGGTTCTATACTTCAGTGCTACGGGGGTATTGAGTAGTACTAATTCATCTTCAAGAGGTCCACCGTTCTACAGCCCTAGCCTAAATTAGCTCTCTCATCCTATGGTGGACAAGAAAGGCAAAGAAGTAGGAAAGAGGACTGAGGGAACAGGTCTTCATCTCCTAGTCTCTATTCCCAGATATTGTTCTTCCATATCCAACTAACATTTCTTATTGTACCCTCTCTTCTAGGCTCAAAGCAGTTCAAGAAACATTGCTGAAAGGCTAATGGAAAACAATTAAAAAACTGAAATTAATTTATCTATAATTTTTATAGACATTGCACTGTATCCAAACCAGGTTCTTGCATTAGTCACACTAAAATCACCTGAAATACCTAAGATCGCTAAAGAGAAATCAGAGCAAAACTTTTTAAAGCCATTTAGTCTTAAAAGTTTAGAAAACATCTTAAGAGTCATAGAAACTACCTTTGCTCTCTAATAACCTAAATTTACCCCTGTAAAATTTAACATAAAAATAAAAAGAATGTCTAATAATATCTAAAATGAAAGGCAATTTTTCTTTCAACATTCAATCTTTAAAAGACTGTAACAATTTGCTTGAGGTTAAAAACTCCATAGTTAACAGATAATAAAATTCTACTGTACCATCCTTCAGAGTTGAGGTGGAGATGGTAGTCTGCAAAACCCCTAAGCAGCAAGAGTAAGAGACACTGTATTGAGTTATATTCTTCCAAGCAGGTCTAAAATAGGCACTACTGATTTCACTGTGACCAGGATAACAATTTTAATGCTTACGTCCTGAAAACAACATTTAGCTATGATGTGGCATAACACTATGCCAATGCTCTAAAAATAAATCTGTGGACTGCAAAGAATGAACTACTACCTAGATCTCAGCACTCTAAAGTGACCCTAAGAATATAATGTTTCCCATGTATTTAAAAAAGTTATTTCTTACATTCTTTCCTTCATTATAACCACTTCCCCCAGACTAAATATAATTATGGAAATAATTAGAAAAAGCTCTGCCTCAAATTTTTTAAGCTAAATCTGTTTTCAGATTTTAGTAGGAAATTCCACGAAGGGTAGTCACAAATTCCAGTCCATCCAATATAGCACTCTATGGCAATACACTAGAATGTGTTGTTGGAAAGATATACCCTACACAACACAGAAATTATGATATATACTCTCTCCAAATTTCCTAGAATCCTTTAATCATCTTTTAGGAAGCTTCCTTTTATGACTTATTTAAACCATTCCAGAATGCTGTTTTCATTCTGTAATTCTTTTTGAGGGTAGTAAATCCCATTATTATCTAAACTACATAGAGTTATACTTTTCCCCTCTATTCTAAATGTTGTCTTAAAAACTAAAAGGAGTTATAGAGTATATTATTCCTTCAACTCTTAAATGTACTCAAGGACTTGGAGTGGGTGGTTGAGACCCAATGAGTGGCACACATTTACTAGCCTCCCTCTCTTTAATATGTGAGGCATGTCATGCCTTTGCAGGCCAAAGGACATCTTTAAATATAGTGTTTTATGTGACAACATTGTCTTCTCCTAACAATGAAGTAATGTTAGCTATTTTAAGAACAAAGGAACTGATGAGAATTATAGGTCAAATGGTTGACATAACTGATTTTTTTAATCCACAAAATCTTCTATTACTAAATCTGGTGGTGGTGGGGGTCCTCTAGATACCTTTCCAAAATGCTTAGCTTTGGGTGTCAAGTAATATGTTTTATGAATTCTGATGAATTTTCTTTTCTTTTAATCATGCATTTTTCGAATTTGCAAATGAAATAGTTTTTAGAAGTTAAAAAAAAGGTGTTTTTTTTGGGGGGGGTCAATACTGTGAATGGTATCACACAGAACTCTTCTTTAGCTCATTCAGTACGTCATCCCACCAACCTTAGTATGATTGGTTAACTACACTAACATGTATCAAACACCATTACTGCTAAAAACTAGTTAAGAAATTTAAGGCATGTGTCCTATCTTCAAGGAGCTTAAAATACAGTTGGGGAATCAACTATAAAGAAATGAGATGACTGGTTTAATCTACGAAATGAGCCATAGTTTTCATTCCAGAGGAATGACTCTAAAGTTAAAACAATGTGTGACAACAATGAAAAATAACTCCTAGGATGGTACATGATTATCAAATACTATGAGTTCAAAAAAGATCTTAGTATTTAAAAGACTGGGGGCAGAGGAAGACCTTGAAAAACCCTGTCTGGTATCATTTAGAAGCTACAAAGACACCATTAGAATTAAGAGATGCAGGTGTTAGTCTTAATTCTAACAAATTTACTAATTCTACCAAAAACTGATAGTGTGATGTTGGGCAGGTTACTACCTGGGCCTTTATTTTCTCAAAGTTTATCTCTGACCAGAAATCTGGAGCTTTTTAGCAATTGAGTTCAGCTTCACAGTCATTGTTCCAAAATAAAGAAACTAGGGTTTACTTTTTCCTGCCACACTGAAAGTATAGATGGAATAAACACTGGTGAAAGGAGTGAAGTCAGGACCACTGCTATGATTTCAAGAAGCAGATCATTTTTTATACTACCAGTATACTCTTTGCAATAATTCTAGTTTGTTGTCCATTTTACTTTCCCTCAAATAAGACTGGTACTCTTCAAGTAACAGGCCTTCAGGAAATGCACAATTCTCATGTAAGTTTAAAAAGTTATGGTAGGCCAGGCACAGTGGCTCTCACCTGTAATCCTATCACTCTGGGAGGCCAAGGCGGGCAGATTGCTTGAGGTCAGGAGTTCAAAACCAGCCTGAGCAAGAGTGAGACCCCGTCTCTACTATAAATAGAAAGAAATTAATTGGCCAACTAATTTATATGGAAAAAATTAGTCGGGCATGGTGGTGCATGCCTGTAGTCCCAGCTACTCGGGAGGCTGAGGCAGCAGGATTGCTTGAGCCCAGGAGTTTGAGGTTGCTGTGAGCTAGGCTGACATCATGGCACTCACTCTAGCCTGGGCAACAAAAGTGAGACTCTGTCTCAAAATAAATAAATAAATAAATAAATAAAAAGCTATGGTAAAATAAAATTTAAAGTATTTCAAAAATCAGGCCGGGCACGGTGGCTCAAGCCTGTAATCCTAGCTCTCTGGGAGGCCGAGGTGGGTGGATCGTTTGAGCTCAGGAGTTCCAGACCAGCCTGAGCAAAAGCGAGACCCCATCTCTACTATAAATAGAAAGATATTAATTGGCCAACTAATATAATAGAAAAAATGAGCCGGGCATGCTGGCACATGCCTGTAGTCCCAGCTACTTGGGAGGCTGAGGCACTAGGATTGCTTGAGCCCAGGAGTTTGAGGTTGCTGTGAGCTAGGCTGATGCCATGGCACTCACTCTAGCCTGGGCAATAAAGTGAGACTCTGTCTCAAAAA
>VSMD01136936.1:0-14130 GCA_008750895.1 Mirza zaza | reverse complement strand
TCTCAAAAAAAAAAAAAAAAAAAAAAATCAATGTAGGCCAGGCGCGGTGGCTCAAGCCTGTAATCCTAGCTCTCTGTGAGGCCGAGGTGTGCGGATCATTTGAGCTCAGGAGTTCGAGACCAGCCTGAGCAAGAGCGAGACCCCATCTCTACTATAAATAGAAAGAAATTAATTGGCCAACTAATATATATATAGAAAAAAATGAGCCGGGCATGGTGGCACATGCCTGTAGTCCCAGCTACTTGGGAGGCTGAGGCAGTAGGATTGCTTGAGCCCAGGAGTTTGAGGTTGCTGTGAGCTAGGCTGATCCCATGGCACTCACTCTAGCCTGGGCAATAAAGTGAGACTCTGTCTCAAAAAAAAAAAAAAAATCAATGTAAATATTCTTCATTTAAGATGGGAAGATCTCCAGGTAAACACCTGAAATATCCTAATTATGAGGTTCCTCAACCATAAAGTTGAGTCTTTATTTCTGAAGGATTTAATAAAAGATCTTTGGTGTGAAGGGGTATTTGTTGTATGGAACTGGAAAGGAGGGAGACTTACAGAGCAGGTGTCTACAAAATGCACAAGGATTTCAGATGCATGAGAAAATGAATAAAGGGCAGTCAAGAAGATTCAATTTACAGATCGAAAGGAGCACAACCTTGTTTTAAGCCAGAGGAGGGGAATGTGGGTGGCAATGAATTTGTAATTTTATTTTCATCTTGATGAGCTAGGAAGAGAATCATTAAGGCTATGACAAAAGGAGGGATACAAACCATGTAAGGAAGAGTTAGATTACCAGGTGGCAGAAATGTAAGACAGAGCTTCTCAAAGAGGTTTTCCCCACACACCATGAGCAACCAGAATATTTATGGTTTCACTTATAAAATGGGACTAACCCATACTAATATATACATTAGATTGCTCTAGTTAGAATCCTACAGTCCAGCAGTTATATTGTTAGTAAATGTAAAATAATCTAGAATTTCTTTCTACAGAACACTCAATTTCATAATATTCTAAGAAATATGATATATTCTTTAATAAGAAAACTTCCCATCTTACAAAACACCGCATAATATGGTGGTAGTACCTAGTGTTTGGTCTGCTTTCCAAACCTTGACCAAATCTAGTCTCATTTAATCAACGCACTACGCACTTTTTAAAAACCTAAGTCATTTTTTCAGTGCTAATCACAGTTTTTAAAAAGTATATTTTCAAGTTGGTGCTTCCCTTCCAACTAAACCAAGTTTTCGTTTCTTATGCAAACTTCCGGTTGAAGGTAGGATTAGTTCTCTTAAGACTGCCACACCCAAAAAGTTCTTACCACTTGACTATTAGTTATAAGGATTGACAAAGGCTCGCTTTTGAAAATAAAATGCTTTTCTGATTAACGTTTATCAAAGGCCTTCCAGAATATGAAACTAATACCAGTAAGAAATGCTCGCTTTCTTCACCTTTAGATATAAAACTTTTTGCACTTAAAAAGTTCAAATCTCAACTGAACCCATTGGTTTCTAAAGAACTGATGTATAATTTAATATACCCACTAAACTACTTTAAAGGAAAACAATTCTTTGGCGAGTTGACTTAGCCAAAATTCTCCACCCGAAAGGCTCAAGTGATTGTATTTGGGGAGTTCTTCCTTGCACCGCAAACTAAACGCCAAACCCCTCTTTGTCCAAGTATCACGAAAGAAAAAAGTTCTAGTCACAGGCTGAGCTGACAAATTTCCAAATTTAAGTTGGGTTTTTCCAACTAAACGTAGCCACACAACTGCAACAACAACTGCAGCAGGGGAACAGTGGGCTACGGTTTTTGCGCAAACTCCCTTGAATCGGGCAAGTTTACGTTAGAGACTAAACATAGTCCTGGAGAGTCAGCTATGCAGGGCTCGGGTTTCGCGGGACCGGCAGTCTCCCAAGCTCAAGGCGCCAGCGAGCTAAGCCACATTTCCAGAGCGCCAAGTTTGGGCACAGGAGCGAATTTGGCGTCTGGGCCACTTCCGGCCCCGGCCTTGGGTCCCAGAGCTGACCCCTTGAGTTCCAAAGTGGGGATCCCGCTGGTCCACCTGCCCAGGTACGCGGAGCCCCGCTGCCCTCCCAGCCAGCCCCGCGGAGATGGAACACCGAGAAGGGTCTGACGCGCCCGACCGCGAGCACCACTCACCCTGCACAGCCACGAGAATACAAGCAGTGTATCGTATCGTGATCCCTTCGCTGCCGCTTTCACCACCCTTCTACTCCAAGAGCCGCGGAAAACCAACACTTCCGGCCTCCGCTTAGCAAACCGGAAGGAAGCCCGGTCACCATTCTTGGCTAACAGAGTGGGCGCGTCTGAATGGAAGGGCGGCGGGGAGGGAAGTTACCAGTGTGGTCAGTGGGCGCGATATTGACCATGTGCTCTGGAAAGAACTGTAAAGCGGGTGACTTAGAACATAGAGGAATATATAATGATTCGTTGGGTCCGATTACTGAGTTTCTGTCTTTTTTGTACCTATTCTTGCAGTGTACAGAATTTTCCCCCCTTTCCTTTCCGCAGATGGTTGCGTCTGTCCTGTGGCTTGGCCTCCTCGCACATTCCAGGGCACGGCGAGGGGCGGGGCCCGTTAGCACAAGTCCAAGTAGGGAAATCGCCGAGCGGGCTGCAGGGCACACGTGACTTTCCTTCGCCACGCCCCCGAGCGTCGAGCTCCAGCTGCCGGGCGGCAGCGCGCCTGCGCGTGACTCCCCGCGCCGGGTCTGCTTCTCTGCCTCGGGATTCTGGAGCTGTACGCGCAACCCGTGAGCGTGCTTTGTGCAAGCGGTTTGCGCTCTTCGTGCGGTGTTATGTTATGAAAAGCCCCATCCCATCCGTACAGAAGGAAACGTTATGAAGTCCCGAGGGCCCTCAGCCAAGCTCCCACTCTCTTTCTGGCCCAGACAGATTTCATAAGGTCGCGAGTAGCCACTTCAGTTAGGCTGAAGACTAACTCTTCAAAAACGCTCGCTATCGCTCTCCCCTGCCAGATGCTGTCTCACTCCGGCTAACAAGGACAGCGCGACTTGGGCGCGACTAGGGAGGAAGACAGGCGACGTTTGCCGCCACCTCTATGATGAGGGCTTGCGGCTTGGTGAGAATAGGAATAAAAAGTTGGATCTAGTCTCAGTTTTCCTTGCCCAGAACAGCTTGAAACTAGTGCTTCTTGTTAAAGGGAAAGAGCAAGCCCTCCCCGACTTTGTCTTTTCCCGTGCTGAGTCCGGTGAGAAGACTGTCGTTCTGGCCGCCTCGGCTCTCTGACCTCATCTCCGGAGGTGCGCTTTGGGTCCCCTGACACTCGGGTCGCCGTCCCAGCACCGGCGTCCAGTGACTAGTCTGGCTCACGTGGCCAGAACGGTTCCGAAGTCTGGGGCGGCCCTGGGGTCTTGGGCGCGAAAGGCGGCTCCCACTTCAGGCCTGAGAAGGAAGGCGTTAGTCTAGGCGCTGTGGGAGCGACATATTAATGCTGAGTGATCTGCGGCTTCTGTCTTGAAGGAACTGAGGAGCATTCCGTCTGTTAACCAGTAGCATATTCCAAAGTCAACTGAGAGATAAAGCCACTGTGGAAAAATAATTGCCCTAATTCTATAGGTGACTGACAGAAAGGTGATTTGTTTCCCAGACTTCCTTTTTTTTGTTGAGACAGAGTCTCGCTTTGTTGCAGCCTAGCTCACGGCAACCTCAAACTCCTGGGCTCAAGCAATCCTTCTGCCTCAGCCTCCCGAGTAGTTGGGACTACAGGCATGAGCCACCATGCTCGGCTAATTTTTTTCATATGTATTAGTTGGCCAATTAATTTCTTTCTATTTATAGTAGAGACGGGGTCTCACTCTTGCTCAGGCTGGTTTAGAACTCCTGACCTCAAGCAATCTACCAGCCTCGGCCTCCCAGAGTGCTAGGATTATAGGCCTGAGCCATGGCGCCCTGCCCCAGACTTCCTTGGTAGTAAGAATTACTTGGAGTACTCGTTAATGAGGCAAATAATGGGTCTCCAACCCACTGGATCAGAAGCTTTAAGGGCAGGTCCTGGAAGCCATCGATTTACAGGGGTCTTAAGTGACTCTTCTCAGCGACGGTGGGGACGCAGAGCCAGGGGGCAGGCGGTGGCAGGGCACACTCCAGAGAGCTGCGTGTTGTTTTTGCGGGGGGCGGGGAGGGTGCAGTTCTCGGAGCGTGGCTCGGGGGCAGTGCCAGCACCTGCAGTGCATGGCCACCTCCACAGGGTGGTGCCCCGCCACTGCTAACGTGCCCTCCAGAAAGAAAACTAGATCACAATAGTGGGGACGGTTCCGCTTTCCCTTCAGCTCGAAGACAACATGCTTTTGCTTCTCTAGTGTCAAATAATTTCCGTGTTTGTTTGTCTTCCACTCAGTCAACAGGTATTAAACAGCAGCTGCATTGCCAAGCCCTGATGAGGGCTGCAGTTTATGCTTTTTGAAATAGAACATAGCTGCTACCTTGGGGATGGGAACGGGAGTGGGGGGCGAAAGGGGGGTGGAACAGAAAGGACACAGTTATTTTACTATCTGTGCTTTTTCCTTTGGTCTAAAGCAGGGAAACTCGTTACCCAAACAACAGCGAGGAAGCATAGCAGAATCGATCCTTGATATTTATGACCTAAGTCAATGATGATTTTATATTGATCACTTGCATTTTTTAAAATTTAATTTAATTTAATTTATTTATTTTTTTTGACAGGGTCTAGTTCTGTTGCCCAGGCTGCTGGAGTACAGTGGCTGGATCGTAGCTCACTGTAACCTCAAACTCCTGGGCTCAGGTGATCCTCCTGCCTCAGCCTCCCCTCCCCAGTAGATAGGACTACAAGTGCACACCACCATGCCGGATTAATTCTTTAATTTTGTTTTTTTTTTTTTGTAGAGACAGGGTCTCACTGTGTTGCCCAGGTTGGTCTCGAGCTCCTGGCCTCAAGCCATCCTCCTGCCTTAGCCTCCCAAAGTGCTAGTATTACACGCATGAGCACTGCTCCCCACAATTTTTATTACATGTAAGAAACTATTGAATGTTGAGCGACATGGCTTATGTTCTGGTTTTGCCTGTGTAAATGGAATTCTCATTCTTCATATGTGAAATGTGTATTGTTAACAGTTAGCATTACTCCAGAAAACCAGTAGGAGGAGCTCCTTTGTATTAAATGATTAAGGGAGTTAAATCTATGTGGAAATTAATTTTAGAACATCAAGACTACCAATAGTGTATTGAAAAGGTATAGAAAATTCTACATATATAAAGAATTTGCTTTTTAAAAAATTGAATCAAAATTATTTTTAAATTCAGAAATGATAAATAAGAAAAAATTATGTGAAATTGAATAAGCATATTTGAGAAAACTTCTTATTTTCATACTAGTAAATTTGAAAAAATAAGTTCAATAGATAAATTCTTAGAAAAGTTAAAATAGTAAGTGAGAATAAGATGCAAGAATAGATAATACTGAGTAAAACAAATCAAAAGAAGAAATAAGAATTAAATAGATAATAACTTATCTGGCCCTGATAATTAATTGAAGAAATGCTTGTCCAGTTGTTAAAAGACAAAGATTCCTAACATCATAAGCTGTGTTGAAATACATAGCTTAACATGGTGGGTACTAATAATAGTTTCTTAATGAATGAATGTAGTGATCAAATTATAATTACTGAATTAATTTTATGATACAAATATTATTTTTGAATCCCCCCTCCCCATAAAACTAATACCTAAAACAAAAACTATAGTTTAGGCTTTCTTTAGCCAATTCTTTAGTTTCCTCATCTGAAAAAGGGCATAATAATGCTACTTTATTCAGTGGTTGTAAGGATCAAGTGAGATAATCCATGTAAATTTCTGAGTGAGAAATCAACTTTGGTTCTGTTGAGGCATTGAAATTTGAGATTTGTAGAGCAATTAGCCTACCCCAACTAATAATATACTAATTCTTTATCTACTTGACTGGAGGAAACAAGCTGAACATTCACACTTTAAATTAATGACCACAGACTTAAGCGAGCCTTCAATGCTCATGGTATGTCTCTAGTCTTCTCATTCTACTGTTCTCTTAGATGTCACTTTTATAACTTTTCTTTCTTTTGAGACAGAGTCTTGCTGTGTCACCCTGGTTGAAGTGCAATGGCGTCATCATAGCTCACAGCAACCTCAAACTCCTGAGCTCAAGCGATCCTCCCACCTCAGCCCCAAGAATGCTAGGATTATAGGCATGAGCCACCACTCCCGGCTGTCCCTTTTATAACTTCTATCTCCTTATACCTCTAACACCTTCCACCCCATCCTCACTCTCAGTTGATGACCTTGCTTCTAAGTCACTGAGAAAAGAATGATTCTCCAAGCTCTCACCAGCGCATTTACCCATTTTCCAACATCTGTCCCCATGTGTTGTCTTCTCTCTCCTCCCCATGTTAACTAGAGAGGAACTCTTCTCACTCCTATAGTAACTAGGGAGGAACTCTTCTTGGTCCTATAGAAAGCCAGTTCTCCCATTTTCTCACTCAGGTCACACCAACAATTCTGCTCTCTCTTGCATCAAGTTCTCTCTCTCTATTGGATTATTCCCATAAACAAGGATGCTATACTGTATCCTGTATGTGGTGGACAAATAATGCTCCCCCCAAAAGATATCCACATCCTAATTCCCAGACCCTGTGATGATGTTAAGTTACATGGCAAGGGAGAATTAAGAGAGAAGATGTAATTAAGGTTACTAATGAGCTGACCTTAAAATAAGGAGATGATTCTGTATTATCCCAGTGGACCCAATGTAATCACAAAGGGTCTTAAAAGTGGTAAAAGGAAGCTGAAGAGGATTGCCAGTGAAAGATGTGACTGTGGAATAATAGTCAAAGAGATAGAGTGTTGCTGACTTTAAAGATGGTGGAAGCACCCAGAAGCCAAGGAATGCAGGAGGCCTCTAGACACTGGAAAAAGCAGAGAAACAGATTCTCCCTTAGAGCCTCAAGAAAGGAACAGAGTCCCACTGACACACTGATTTTAGCTCAGCAAGACCCACGTTGGACTTCTAACCTACAGAACTCAAAGATCGTTTAAATTCTGTTGTTGTAAGCCACTAAGTTTGGGGTAGCTTGTTACATCAGCAATAGAAAACTAATACACTATGTTACAAACAACAAAAAGCCTCTTCCTGAATGCACTTTCCTTCTTCAGCTACTGTTCTATTTCTTTGCCCCCTTTTAGAAAACTCTTTAAAGGAATACTTGCTGGCTCCAGTTCTCTCTCTGTCCCCAACTATTTTTTACTGTGACAAAATACACATGACATAAAATTTCCCATCTTAAACACATGTTTAAGTGTACAATTCAGTGGCATTAAAAACATTCATAATGTCATGCAGCCATCACCACCATCCAACTCCGACACTCTTTTCGTCTGGTAAAACTCAAATTCCATGTCCATTAAATGATCATTCCCATTCCTCCTTCCTCACAGACCCTAGTAACCACCATTCTACTTTCTGTCTCTATGATTTTGACTACTCTGAGTATCTACTATAAGTTATGAAATCATAGAGTATTTTTTTTTGTGTGTGACTGGCTTATTTCACTTAGCATAGTGTCCTCAAGGTTCATTCATGTTGTAACATATGTCAGAATTTCTTCCCTTTTTAAGGCTGACTAATATCACCTTGTATGTTTATACCACATTTTGCTTATTTGTCCCTCTGTTGATGGACACTTGGGTTGCTTCCACGTTTTAGCTGTTGTGAATAGTGCTGCCATGAACATCAGTGTACAAATCCAGTTCTCTCTTGAACTCACTGTAAGAAGTCTTTTTTCCCAACTACTCCATTGCACATGTGCTCATCAAGGTAACCAGTGACTTTCACATCCCCATGGCTAATTCTCAGTCCTCAGATGCACTTAATAAGTTGATCACTTTCTTACCTTTGAAACACTATCTCCTCTGGCTTCCAGAATGCCACACTCTCCTGGTTTTCTCCTTTCTTACAATTACTCTTCAGTTCCTTTGCCAATTCCTCCTAATTTCCCTGATCACTTGGAGTAGCCCAGGATTCAGTGCTTAAATCTCTTCTCTTTTCTGTCCACCTTCCTTTAGAGCTGACTTCACCCACTCTCATGGCTTTAAATACTACTTATACACCAATCATTCCGCAAGTGTGTATGTAGCCAAGACCCCTGCCCTCTACTCCATACTCATATATCTAAATACTCATTTGACATCTTCATGAGCAGGTCTTAATAAGCATCTACACCTTACTCTGAAATTGGTCTCCTAATTTTACCTCCAAAATCTGTTCTTCCTGCTCATCTCCTCCATCCCTGTTAATGGCCATTCCATCTTTTAAGCTGCTCAGGCCAGAAACCTTTGACTCATCTTTGCTGCCACTTTTTCTTTTATGCACCCTATCCAACCTTTCAGTCAGTCCTGGTAGGGGTTTCTGTCTAGTTAGTTCCTAGAAGTATCTTCAGGACCTAAAACTGTAATTAGCACAAGCTTTTGGTGAAGTCTTTCAAAATATATCCAGAATGTGACTATTTTTCATCACTTCTACTGCTATCATCCCATCCAAGTTATCGTCATCTCAAGCCTGGATTTTTGCAATAGCTTCCTAACTGGTCTCCTTACTTCCTTGTTCCCTACAGTCTGTTCTCCACATAGCAGACAGTGTGCTTCTTCTGAAATAAAAATTAGATTGTGTCATTGTTCTGCCTGGCAATCAGAGTAAAAGCCTATGCCGTACCATGGCCGAAGAGGCCCCAACCTCTCCTCCTACTTCCTGCCCTCCTCAATCTGCTCAGCCATGTTGATATCCTTAATGTTTTGTTTTGTTTTTAATTTGAAGAGTAGGGTCTCACTCTTGTTCAGGCTGATCTTGAACTCTGCTATCCTCTGCATCGGCCTCCTGGAGTGCTAAGATCACAGATGTGAGCCACTACACCCGGCCCCTTAATGTTTTTCCGAGGAGTAAGTATTTTCTCACTTCAACAACTTTGCATTCGATGGTCCTTCTCATTCCAATGGTCTTTCTTTTAATTTCATTGCTTGCACCCTCAAGTCTTTCATGTCTTCTTGCAGATATCACCATCTCAGTAAAGCCTTCTATTTCCATTTAAATTCCCATCGCCCATCTTCCACCCCCAGATTTCCCCTCCCTTGCTTTATTTTTTCCATTGCATTTATTACCTCTGACTCACTATACACTTTGCTTATTTTGTTTACTATCTCCGCTACTAAGTTCCATCAAGAGGATTTTCTGGCTTGCTTTGTTTACTAAAGTATGCCAAGGCCTGGAAGAGTAGTCAGCACATTATAGGCACCCAGTACATAGAAATACATATTGAATGAATGAATAACTGGAAGGCAGAGCATAAGAGGGGAAATGTAGAAATATGAGGCCAATGGGGTGAGCAGGGACGATATCCTGAGTGGCTTCTAAGGTCAGTGGGATACCACTGATATGTCTTAGGTATGATTGTATTCTTTTAAAATTGTTCTGATAATAGTATTGAGGATTAGCAGAGGGTAAGCCCAGGAGAAGGAATCAGGATTGCTGACAGATGGTAAGGCCACTCATGGACATAAGGAATACAGGAGGAGAAATAGTTTGGAAGGCAGGGTGTGGTGATGGTAGGAAATGACAGCTGTCATTTGGGACACTTTGAGGTAGTGGATTAGAATACAATGCTGAAGCCTTCACCAAAACACAGCACAAAAGGACAAAAAGAAAAAAATATCAAAGAGCTGTCAGGAGTCATGGAGGCTATATTGAGACAATCCAGTGTATATTTAATAGGAAATCCAGAACAAGATAAAATGAGAAGGTTGGAAAAAACATTATTAGGAAAGATAATAACTGAGAGTTTTTTTGGAATCAAAAGAGAGTAAAAAAATCTTCATTCAGATGGAAAATGCCCTCTGAATATCAAGCAGGAAAAATAAAATCTATACCAAGTCATATCACTGTAAATTTTTAGAACATCCAAGATAAAAGAAAAAAAAATGGTAAAAGCTGCCAGAGGAAAAAGAGTGTCTACAGCAGAGTAGTAATTAGATTGGCAGCTGCTTTCCTCCAGCAACATTGTTGCTGAAGGTGGGGCAGATATATCTTCAAAGTGCTTTGAGAAGCACCACCCAGTCCTCACACCATGTGGGTTAGGGGACTTGGTGCACAGCACACTGACAACTCCTCCAGAGAAACATGGATGCTGTCTAGCAAAGAGAATGGAACTTTAGAGCCATTTGGAATTGGATTCAAATCCCAGCTCTATTGTTTACTAGCTGTGTGACTTTGGGTAACTTGCCTAACCTCTCTGAACCTTGGTTTTCTCATTTTTAACTTGGGGATGATAACTAACTTGGAGAGGTTTTGTAAAAAATAAAATAATATCTGCAAAGCAGTATCTGGCCCCCAGTAGGCCTCAAGTAATGGTAGATATTTTATTTTTATATTAACAGATTAATAACGATCTCAGGAAAAATAATCTCCATGGCAAAGGTCAAAGGATAGTTCACACAAGAAGAAAGCCAAATAGTGGGCTAACATTTAAGGAAATGTCTAGCCTCACAAAGAATTTTTAAAATGCATTTAAAAATAGCTGAGATACATCTCACATCTGTTAAACTTGCTGAAACAAATTAAAATTAAATATCTCAATATTGAGTTATGAGGAAAGAGTACTTTCATATTTAGTTGGTGGCATTATAGAGGTATTCCAAATAGCAATCTCATAAAATGTACCCTTCAATTCACAGTACCTTCTGGGAAAATACTTCCCAAGAAGGTAATTAAAAATGAATAATACTTCTATTTGTACAAAATATTTATAGCTTTCTTTTTAATTCAGAGGCTTTCACCATTTTAGAACTGCAAGAGACCTAAGAGATTATTTTTCTCTTGGGCTGCATGTTAGAATTATTTAGGGGCTTTTAAAAAGTACTCATGTTCATGTCCCATGCCAGAGATTCTGAGTTAATTGTCTTGGAATATGGCTTGAGCCTGAGTACTGTTAAAAGCTCCTCAGGTGACCCTAATGTGTAGCCAGGAAGGAGAACAACTTTTCTAATCCCACTCTATTCCAGGATCTATGAAAAAACCAGAACCAGAGACGCTAAAAGCCTGCTCAAAGGAACACACACAGAGGTGATAAAAGAGCTAGGTTGAAAATGAAGACGCCCATAATGCATGCTTCCAACTTCTGGTCCTGGTGAATGACTGGAAATATCCATATGCTCAACATTTAGAGACTAGTAACACATTATGGTGGAGTAATACAATGCATTAATTAATTGTTATTGAAAGGGCAGCTATGGACAGGGAAGAGTGTTCATGAGAACCAAGTGCGATACTGGTGCATTCGTTGCTGCTCATCATGGAGACCCCTAGGGAGGGGCACAGTTCTCCTTTCATGCTCTTCACACCTGGTGGAGACCAGGTGTCCAAGTCTCCCATTTCTGTTGTGGAAGGAGAGGTTATCAACGTCCAGGACTGCTGAATGGTGACAGATCAACAAGAGTCCCTTGTCCCTTCTTTTATTATGGTGAAATGTATATAACATAAAATCTACCATTTTAACCATTTTTAAGTGTAGAGTTCTCTGGCACTAAGTATATTCACATTATTTTGCCACCATCACCACTACCCACCCCAGAACTTTTTCATCACCCCCAACTGAAACTTCATACCCATCAAAGACTAACCCCTAATTCCCCCTCCCCAGCCCACCCTCACAGCCCCTGGAAACTACCATTCTGCTTTCTGTCTCTATGACATTGACTGTTCTAGGTACTTCATAGAAGTGGAATCATACTGTATTTGTCCTTTTGGCTTATTTCACTTAGCTGCATTATGGCTATCCTCAAGTTTAAGAGCCCATTTTAAAGGATAAATTATCCTCCTTCCTTCTCTCTACTCCCTTGTTCTTTCCACCAAAGGTCCTTTTCCTTCCAGATTGAGGGTCACTCATCCTGGGATCCTTACTCTCCTGTTCTAATGGCTACTCTGCCTTTTTCTTCTTCTTTTCAGGCCCTTTCTTATCTGGTGATCAGCATAGGAAAATCCAGCATTGGAAGCTTGTGTCTGAAACTACGGAATCTAAAGGTTGGTTTTGTTTTGGTTTTGCACCTTTTTTTCTGTTTCAGTGTGGATTGGGGGAAGAAAGGGAACGTAGGGTATAAAAGAAAGAGAAGAGGGAAACACAGAGACATATACCCGTTTCAATGTAAAAATGGTATCTACATTATTAAAATAACTGAGGGGATAAAATAATTTTAATTTTATTAAAATTCTGTAATAAAAGTTACAGAATTTTATCAGAAATGATCTTAAATTTATGAGGCACTATTGCATACAATTAAGCATATTAACTCTGGATCTGGGTTATATGAATTTGAATCTAGCTCTAATCATTTTTAGCTGTGTGTCTTAGAGCAAGTTTCTGAATTTCTCTGTACCTCAGTTTTCTCATCAGTACAAAGGGCATAATAATAATAGTACCTGCCTTATAGACTGTTGTGAAGAATAAAGCTAATACATATAAAGCAGTTATAATATGACCTGGCAAATAGTAAGTACTATGTAAGTGTTAGGTATCAATAATTTTTAATCAGTGTTCTGATGCTTCATTTGATTAATTATATAAGAAAAAAATCAATTTCAAAATTCAAAATAGCATTATTTATAGCCCCAAACTTGGTATAATGCAAACATCCAGTAATTGATAAATGGATAAGCAAAAAGTGGTATATTTTTCAATGAAACACTTCTCAGCAATAAAAAGAAACAAGGTGCTGAATCATGTAACAACATGGATGAAAATCAAAAACAACTTGCTAAGTAAAAAAGCCAGATACAAAAGACGACATATTGTATGATTCCATTTGTGTGAAATTTCTAGAAAATTCTAAACTATAGAGACAGAAATCAGGTCAGTGACCTGATCAGGCCTAGACCATAGATGGGACGAAAGATTAACTGCAAACAAGCATAAGGGAACTTTTTGGGGTGATGGAAGTGTTTTAAAATTGGATTTTGGTGATGTTGCACAATCATATAAATTTGCTAAAACTTACTGAGCTTTAATTTTAAAATGGATTAATTTTATGATGTGTCAATTATACTGCTATAAATTGTTAAAAGGTAATTCAAAATAAATTGAAACTGGAAAGTCAAATCTGCTGATCTTTAGTTTGGTTCTCATTTTAAAAAAGGAAAAACTCTTTATTGTTTTGTAAAAACAGCACATGTTCATTGTTGGGAGACAATTCTCCATGGGTCTCTCATGTTTCTGCACATGTTTCAGGCAAGGCTCCGCTCTCCTTTGTTCCAGGCTGCTTTTTCAGGGTTGTTTGTACAGTGAACAGCCTTTGAAGACAGAAAGTGTCTCTAGCCAGAGCAAAATACAGATATGCTTGCTATCCAGTATAATAAGGAGCTTTTCTCCCTCTGTAGCAGGTATGCTTAATGCTTACCATAAAAGGTCAAGATTCCTCTCCTGTAATGCAGCCTACTGGGAGTACAGGTGTCATCAGTCCTCTTCATGTTGCCCTGTGGGAACAGGGGGTTGGCAAACCTGTGAAGGACATGCTGATGCTGTGGCTGTTGCTATTGCTCTTTGACTCTGTCTTACCACTTCTTCTGGCAGCATCCATGAAACTGTAGTAGGCTTACTTGTTAGTTTGCAAGTAGGGTAAGATCTCTGATCTCTCAGTTCTTCTTTTCAATTGTGGTAAAATATATATAATGTAAAATTTACATAACATAAAATTTACCAGTTTAGCCCTTTCTAAGTATACAGTTCAGTGGCAATAAGTACATTTACATTGTTGTACAACCATCAATCACCATTATACATCCCCAGAACTTTTTCATCATCCCATATTGAAACTCAACCCATTAAAAATTCATTCATTCCCCTACCCTCATACCCTGGTAACCGCTGTTCTATTTTCTATCTCTATGCATTTGACCACTCTAGGGACCTCATACAGGTGGAATCATACATTTTATCTCTGTATCCGACTTATTTCACGTAGCATGTCTTTAATGTTCATCCATGTTCTAGCATGTGTCAGGATTTCATTCCTTTTTAAGGCTGAATAATATTCCATGGTGTATATATACCTTCACAGTTATTGATG